>CM067376.1:101593492-101763934 GCA_034510155.1 Eucriotettix oculatus | reverse complement strand
TCTTTGAATAATTTTTTTGAGAAAAAAAATTTTACGTTATTTTTTATTGAGTGTCATTTATGCCCTTTTGTTTGAATATTGATTTGTCTGTCGTTTAAATAGTAACTTTCTTTTCTTTGTTTAAGTAAATTATAAAGTAAATAGTATTGTGTTACAATAATTGTGGGTAGTCTACAAGCATTTGTTTTTGTCTGGTAGAGAATTATGTTTTTATTCCACTATGTGTCCTTAGACTTTTTCTAAAGTTCCCTGTTTTTGAACTACAGGTGATGAACTTGGAGGAGTACCAAAGTGTAATTTTTTGCGTGTTGCTGTTTTAGTTAGCAAGGGGTGGTTGTTCCACCTTAAAAATTAATATGTCTACTGAGAGAGAGTAAGCCCTTACTTGTTTTTGAAGTTGCGTAAGGCTAGAGGCCAATATTCACTGATGAAACACCTTCAGAATCTGGGAAAATTAGTGGTTTGTTTATATTTTCACTTTTTCAGATGTATAGTGTAGGGTTGTTATTAAATATTATTTAATTTATCATTTTTATATGGGAGGAGTGTCACTAATAAACGCATAATATTTGATTTTGATGTTACAAATGAGCAATTACTATAAATAAATATTGACGTGAGGTCCATAAGGTACACATAGTATCGACGATCCAAAGAAGTTTATTATTATCTCTTTGGTAACAAGAGAGTAATTACGACGTCTAGAAATATTCTTAAAATATATAGTGTTATAAATCAAGAATATGGGCAACACGAAGTAATTATTTTATATCTTTATCCCCGTACGGGACATGAAACCTTTCATATAACTGTTTTTACTTTTTTAACACATGTAACTTCAGTGTATCATAAATATTTTAAGATCATGGCCAGTTTTGGCCCCTAAGATGCACGTGTGCTAAATTTTTTAAATTAGGACCAGTAGTTTAATTGTCTATAGCTGGGATATACTTAATTCGGCATTCACCTTTTAGTCTCTTAGTCTATTCACAGTGCTGCATATCAAGTGATAGTCAACACGCAACTCAGCCGGCATTGAGAGCTCGTCGCTGTTCATATCAACGTCTCCGCAAACGATACATTCGAGTTTACATGCCATTATCGACTGTTTTATTTTTATAAATTCTCTCTTCATTTTTCTGCCGATTGGAGTTGGAATTGGTATGAACTTTCAATTTATTAAGATATAATATAATCAAGTTTCAATACAATTCATTCAATTAAAAATAATTCAATAATTCCATTTCTCTGTCCGTGCTATATATATCCGTGCGATTTTTTTTCATTTCTCCTTGTTTACGATTTTTTGTTGCTATCCTAGGAAACTTTTTATTTGTCATATATATATATACTTCTTTCTTTCCCGTTTGTGCTTTCTTCACATTCTGGATATAGCCACCCATTTCTTTTGTTTCTCTAAATATATCATATTTTCTACTTTGTCGACTAATCTACTATTCCTTATAAAAAATCCAATTCATTTATTTATATTCCGTTCGGATTTATTTATTACTTTTTTACATGTCAACGTAATTTGATGTTTGTCTTAAGTTTATATTTCTAACGTTTTTATTCTTCCATTGTTTTATTCTACATGTAAATTGATCTTTTCCCTCTTTCTAATTTAATCTAATAGTTACTAAGAAACTACATTCAAAACTATTGTTTATTTATCTGGAAACTATAACGTATGTTCTTGTTCTTCCGTTCAGTATTCTCTGACTTATCTATCTAATTATCTGTAATTCTACTGCTATAATGATCTTATCTTTTAACTTGTTCAGTGTTTCAGTTATATAGAGAATATACAGTCCTTGTTACTGTTTTAAGTTGACTATTTTTACCAGGTCGTATAGTTATGTATCCTTGCTACTTCTCCAGCGCTGTCAATGACTACGCGCACGTGCTGGGGTATCAGAATCACGTTTCAACCCCTAGCTACTAGACTTCACTCAAGACCTGTCCGGCATCAAAGACGCTTAGAGTAGTTGTGTTACGAGCAGAATATCAAAACAGGCAAATCCCACCGCCAGGTAGGAAACACCATTAGGCAGGTATGATTATAGAAAAAGGCATAGAAATTTCAGATCGTATGCTCAAGAAAATTATTTTCTGTATTATAACTAGGCCTTAAGTATTGATGATGATAAGATGCTTGTGAATAACATATTTGGTACGTTAAATGGGTAATTTAAGTTCATGGCGATACTCAAGATATACTTTTCATTTGTTAGAATTTCTAAAAGATAATTAACTTTCGTAAATTCTGTTGAAGGATTTTACTCTTACATCCCACTAAAATGAAACTTCTGGAGGCGCCGGGTATCGATCCCGGTACCTCTCACATGCTAAGCGAGCGCTCTACCATCTGAGCTACGCCCCCAGTTGTATAGAAACTTGAAGCTGGACTTTTATATTGAGTGAAAGTGTCTATGCCCGGTGATCCAGTTTCTGGGAACACTAACAGAGAGAGCCACGAGTTAACGCCTTACAGTGAAACTACATCACTTTCTACAAAGTAGAATAATAATTTTGTTTATTATCGTAGACGAAAACTGAGATAACTTATTTTTCAATTCATTGATATGCGTGCACTATATGTAGGTTAATATTTCAGTTGTCCTTCCATATATAAATGCGTCAGCTGCTCAGCGATATGCGCTTCGCAAGAGTCTCGAGGAAACTGTCAACGATGTGTGCATCGTAAAAGCTTTGGAAGAATTATATGTACCGTGCCGTATGCCCAAGACCTACGTCTACGTCCCCAGTACATACAGCTCCCAAAAGTGATCAGGTGCCTTGTCATGTGACACCCTTGAAACCAGAGAGAGTATGAGGCAACCCCGAAAGCAAGCCCTATCATCACTCAACCATTTCCGATTTTAATACAATTTAGACATTTTGTATTACGAAGTCTTTGATGAACATATGCAAAATTTTATTTAGAAATATGCATTTTAGAACGAGCTACGGGCTTTTTCGTCGAAGCCTGCGGTCGAAGCCACTTTTGAGCTTAAATATTGTGGCAGTTATTAGAGAATAGACTCTGAAAATTCGTTTCCAAAATAAATTTCATCCATAGATTACGTAAATAATAACAAATATTTAAACAAACTTTATTCCTGGCAGCTATGAACCCACAAAATCGGCGCAAAAAATAGTGCCATTTTTTTCTTTTCTTTTTTAAATGATCCTGCAGTGATAAATAAATACGTACGGTATTTATATTTTGTAGTTTACATGTCTACATACATGTCTACAAGTCAGACGATTTACAACTTTATAGACAATACACTTTGGTAAATTTGGTGCAGCCATCCTGGCTCCAAAGTGAAAAACGACAAATAAAAGCTTTTTAAGAGGTATACATCGTTAATAGGGACGTCAGATATCGTTTTCTAGTTGATATCTTTAGAAAGATGAGGATTTTATCTAATAGAAAACAAATACTTCGTTTTGGTGTCTCAACGGAAAAGGACTTAAATTTTGGGTCGAAGTCTACTGTAGTATGCTTCCGACAAATATCGTCTCGTCGTGTTTTATTGTGTAATAATCGTTCTAATAACGCGCTCTTAATTGCTATTTCGCTTTCTTATGTGTATGAATTACATATAAAGTAAAAGTAAATTTGTTTGGATCAGTTGCCTATTTATTAACTCCATGAAGTGTCCATAAGTCAAAATATACGTTTCTAGAGGCGCGAGTTTCTTTTTCAGTACTGTAACATTAAATGATCTATGATTTCCGTAACACGACGAGTAAGAATCAAATAGAACAGACTCAAAGTTCCATGTTGGGTCCATGGTAGCTTTGCACTACCAATCAAAGGGACGTATCCCATGGTCGCGAGTGAGGCGAGGGTTTCTTTAAGTGCAATGTTCTCAATCAGAAATAATCGCGCGGGATTCGTTCCTCAAATCAGGACACTTGACATGGAATAAGCCACCTGCATCTTAAAGCTCCTACAGGAATTCCGTTTTTAGAGCTCATTTGTACCATCCCGCTGCAGCGTTTGTTTCTGTTATGATATTCCGTCCTAAGACTGGTCCGAAGCAACACTCCATGCCAGTCTTTCTTGCGCAAGCCTTTTAATTTCCTTAATTTACCACTTCCCACATCCGCCCTAATGTGATTAGTGTATTCCATCATTGGTCTCCTCCTCTGTTCTTACGCAACACACTTCTCTCTAATGCTAATTTTACAAGACCCTCATGTCTTAATACGTGCCTATTAACCTATCCCTTCGCTTACTCAACGTCCTCTATATTGTTCGTTTTTCCCCTAGAACTTCCTCGTTAGTTATTAATTAGTTAGTAATTTATCCAGAGGGAAAATACTTACAATAAATAATATATAACCACAATCTGAATCCTGCTGAAGTGTGGACGAAGCGGCTAAAGGTCTCGTCTGCGAGAAATTTATATGTAGAATAACTCATTTCTATGACGTTATTTTAAATTGAGTTTGTCTAAAATGAGCCATCTTAGGAGTTCTGGTTATTACATATCCCAGGCTTGCACACGAGCCAAATCAAGTTTCTCTTTTTGAGGTATACTCAATTTTCTCTTGATTAATTCTCAGCCTAAAATAATTAGTATTAAAAACAAACCAAGAAATTTTATAATTTGTCAATTTAATGTTTGCAAGTATAATAGAGATTATATTGAATTATTAATGATGTTAGCGAAGTCATTTATTTTTTAAAGCACCAAGAGCGTGGATATCAGTTATGGTGAAAGATAGTTATAATGTCTGCACTCCTTCATTTCTCCATCAAAACAATACTAAAATAAACTCCATCCCATTCCTGAAGGTGGCCTCTGTCCATATAACGGAAGAAGATTCAGATCCTTGTATAGAAATGGGGAAAATAGTTAGTTATAAGTATACTTATAACATTTGTGAAGTGAAATGTTGGGCATTGTGTGGGAGTGTTGATACAGACTTATCAGCGACTGTGCAGCTTCCTGGCTCCAGATAGCAGCCTCACAATCACGGACAGGAAGCAGCTACAAGCGTGTCTTTAAGAAAGGACACTAAACCACGACCACACATATACGACGTAGGAGGACGTTCTACTAAAATTCATTTTATGGATTATGTCAATTTAACAATAAATGTTTCCTTAGATAACAGCAAATACTAGCTTATTCAAACCTATTCCTGCTGTTGCCACATTTTGTTCTTAATTAACCCGCTGATCATTATAATTGTTTACAGTACGACCACTTGAGCCACAGAAGCCGCTTTTTTATATTTTAGACATTTTGCGTATAAATTAGAATTCTGAAGTATGTGTTAATTCAAAAGTTGTGAATAGGACATTAATATGAATAATGCATTAAATTATATGACCTTAGTTTCAGATAAATTTAAATACAAATCACCACTACACAATTGTTAGAAAAACTTCCTGAGCGTCTCGACACTGCTGTTCAATTTTTTCTGCACATATTCATTTGAATAAAAGTAAAGTAATGATCTAAAACCAAAGATAAAACAGAGAAAAGCCATGAACGAAAAGGACATCATATAACGTGTATCATATGCTGTCTTACGATTTTCAAGTTTTAAGTTTAATATCTATACAACTTAGTACTTACGCGTATAAATAAAGATCATTTCTGAATTTATTGTTGTAAATAATAATAATAATAATACAAAACAAGCAAATATTTATTCTTTCTTTTTACGGAACTCAACTAATATATTTACTCAGTCAGATACCAACACTTACTAAAATATGTCAAATTGGCTTGAAATATTGACACTAATTTAAACTATAATTTGCCTTCGAGTTATGGCAATAATTTAATATGAAGTGATTATTAGTTTCATAAATTATACGCAGTATATTTCGCGTTCGCTATGAAAGAAGGTGCCTTACTTAAGAAGACTTATCAAGTAAAGACATTTTAAATGTCCCGCAATTTTGAATTATAACCATGATTCATTTAAATGTCATGCCACATAGTGGTTGGCCAATTAAATATTTTTAATATAATTAAGATTTTGAGATTAATATTATCAGATTGTAAGACAGCTTTGTTAATTAAATCGTATGCTATTGCTCGTTTTTTAGTAATAGGATGATCAATACATAAAACAGTCCTCGGGTTAATGCGAATTCAGACACGACGTTTTCATGGCTTGCGCTGACATCTTCATTGGGTGTACTGATGGTGTCGAGTCTCTAGAAGGGTATAATATTATTATCCCGGAACCGTAAAAGAAATTATAGACCGCTGAGTCACCCATATTGTAGCGCAGTAGAACCCGCGTCCAATTTTTTTTATTATATACGGAAACTTATATAACAAATATTTCGGCCTGAGAAAGTCGCTGGCCAGGAAAATGGGGTTTTTCCACGCGCCGTCTGGGCGGCTCGGCGTTATTCAAAACGATCAGTTACGTGTGTGTGTGGCTGAAACGTTTTACAAGGAGATTATCGACGCTTGTGGCGCGCCATCAACAATACCTTCCTGTCGGCAAGTCTCAAAAGAAGCCGACAACAGAGGAGTAACTTCATATTACAATACTTTAAATCGAAATTTTGCAAAACAATGACAGTTCTTAGGACATTGTGTACAGGACAAAAAGACGTGATACAAGATGATGGCGAGAGGATATTGAAGGAGAGTGGTGGACAGATTTCTGGTGATACAAGGAGGTGGAGAGAGGAGATTGGCAGCAGAGAAGTTACGGCGAGAGCAGATTTGTGAGTTGGCAGCGGAGAGGTGGACCATGCTTTGATCAGTCCAGGAAGCAGGGAAAAAGGGTCTTAACAACTCAGGTTCGTCAACGAACAGAAAATCTGCTACACGTGGTCACCCAAACCATTAATACCCTGAGGTCTTTAATACAATCCCATTCTAATTAATTATTTTTGTACATAATATATACACGCACGACCCATATTAAAATTATTGTGTTTACAATTAATAAATGTATATATTTAAACCAAATTATTAATTTCAGTAATTAATATTCCCCCAATTGACGAACAATATCATAATTTTGCACCGTTCTAGTGACCCGCCAGCATCAGTATACATGTTGAAGATGGCGTCGCAAGCTATTGAAATGTAGTGTCTGAGTTTTCAATTGATCCGTGTGCAAACTTGAGAACTGTTTATGAATCATCTACTCCGGAAAGCATTCGTTCTCTTATATGATGATCTGACTGAAAAATAATTAGCCCGACCAGAAAAGTTTGGTTACCAATTAAACTTTAGATTATACTTGTGCCAGAAAACGGAGGCCGCGAAAATGCAGTAGAATAATTTTGTTCACACCCTTGATCGATCGTAAATTATGATCATATCTATTGAATACGTTTACATTTCATTAATAATTAATAATCGAATAATTAATAATAAGGAATAATACAAAGAATCATCAACATATCTCTGACAAGTAATTAGTTAATCATTCCAAGATAACACTTCAAGTCTTTCAAGAACCAGAGATAATGAGTAGACTGTAATAAGAATTCAGAAGAAGGTCGATCACAGATATAGTTTCAATCTGAAACGTTTTACAAGATCATTTTGCATAGTCCCCCTGGACTTCAAGCTGTTTTATTACCAAAACAAACAGGGTACTAGCCTAGTAATCAAAGAGACAACACCAAACAAGTTGAGATTGCTTACATATTTAACTTCCATAAATACAAGAATTTTTTTTAGATTTCTTACAGTGAATTTAGTAAACAACTTAGACAATAATGAACAATGTATACATCAAGTAATACAAAAATTAATAGAAACAATGAAAAATTTTCTCTGATAATATATTATCGTTAATATATTAATAACGTGTCGACCATTCTGAGAACGTATCAGTCAATTCGTTATACGCTTGTACAAATGTTGAGCAAATTATTGATAAATATTTGCCTAATCGCTATTTATATTTACTAAATTCAAATGAATTATTCAGGAGTTACGGAAAACTGTCTGAATTAATTTGTAACTAAACAAGCAACGGACTATATAGGTACATTTACTATGACGTACGTGCTAATTTAATTTCCACAAATTATGCAACATCTATTTTAAAATGCCATACATATCAGTAAGGAGAAAAGAAATTCAGCGGGACTTCGTACAACGTCCCGTCTGTGTTCCGCGCGTGAAATAAATCGCGGGTAACATCCAAGGTATCAGCGACACAAGGACAGCAGACTGAGTAGTCCAGTGATATGTTTAAGATACCCATTAAAACAAAAGAAATTCCTTGTTAGAGCCAGAAGATCCTTCAGGATACGCTGCAGTGATACAGCTCAAATAACTTATCCAAGCAAGCTTTAATTTATTCACCATCAACAAACTTCGCTAAGTCTCGTGAATTCCAGGCATGTTTGCAAATCACATTCCGGTATTTGTTTTAACAAGTCGTCTTACAACAATGTTTTTAAACATCTGGCTGGCGCCTGTTTTTACGTACCGTAGCAGTGAGCTTGCACGTTATACAAAATGTGTACTTAAGTTCAACGAGTCTTTGTTCGAGAAGATGTTTGCTGAGCACCAACTCACTGCTCATATTTTGTTGCTTTATACATAACACACTTGAACAATTCAGGGGAGATATCTACTCAGAACGATAAGAACTATTGTTATAAATAATTACATAATTAAATTAAGCGAATGCGAAGCAGGCGTTCCGTTTATCCATAAGCTCATTTTAACAGCTGTGAGAACGTTAATATATTAAATTTTGGCCCAAAATATTACGAAAAATGTGTTTCTGAAATGCTTTATAGATTTAAAAAAGACGGTAATTCGTGTAAATATATATACATACCTAATGATATATATAACCTATTGCAGTTATATTAAGCTTTTTAGCAACAATGTTTGGAACCAACAGGGGAAAATTAATAACTACTGTCTCAAGCCGTTCACCGGAGTTGCTAAACGTAATGCAGTACTGTGATTCGTTGCAACATGTGTCCATGGACCATTCAAAGAGGCTTGGGTTTGGCGGATCTAATCATTTGCCCGATGCATATCTTTCCGATGAGAATATCTCGATTGACATTTGCCCGAAAGGCCATAATCCGCGTTTTATTTTTGCGGGAAAGTAAACTATCCCGATTGACGTTTCCCAATAGGTCAATATCCTGATTAATATTTGCCCGACAAGTCAATATCCCGAATAGTCAATTTCCTGAAAGGTGTGTTTTTACTAAATAAAGCATTATGTTAAAGGAACAATTAATATGATTTATTTATTGTAAATTAAGTTATTAATTATTGCGTGTAACAATTTCAACCAAACTTGGTACTCAAGCCAGTTAGGATCCCGGTGCAAGGAGGATTTGAAACAAAATGCGTATTAATTATAAAGTAATTTATTTATTAAAGATAATTTTGAATTTGTTTTAAATGATTGATAAATTTTGACGAATGCTTGAGACAAAAGAATACCTAACGAATGATATATATGTATGTATATAGACAAAATGAGTGATGAAAATATAAAAGTAAATGGATATACATATGGCGCCTTTAAAAATGTATAGGAAAAAAAGATACAATCTTGATTTCCAAACATATTGGCACGCCGATTTGCAATTTTCGCTCACAACTCAACGATTTAAGTAAGACGTTCACGACTCGGTGACTCAAGCAACTCACTCACGACTCGTTGAATTACTTCTCGGTTATTTTTCCCTGTTTTACTTATGTGGTGTGCGTTTGCACCCCACACATATATTTATATATTAAAAGTTATTAATTTTGTATATATATGTATATAGATAATTATAATGAAGGGGGTTAGGCTGTTTGCAAGGCCAACGGTGGGCAAGTAACAATCGCGTTTCTTAAAATTAAATTAATGTCCAATTGACTATATCGATAGCCAGGAAAGAGGAATAAAATCTGTACCACTTATGGAAGGTCAGTCCTTGGGACAAAGGCCTGAGTTAGCGACCATCATCCGGTTACTGCAATAAAGATCAGGCCATCCCAAGAATTATAAGGGACGGATCTCGACCTGCTTCTTGGGCCATCCTTGGTAGAAATTTCACACACCCCGACAGGCAGAAAAAGGCGGGGCAGAATCTTACATAAGAGGATGCTAAACAGATTCGATGTTTATTTTGATTGATAGGGAAATGAGTGAGAGCCAGGTGAAGTTCTGGTAAGTCCGTCAGGGTTGACTTCCTCCCTCCCGGTTTTCCTCTTTCCCTTCCCCCCTTGGTCCATGACCAAGGTAACTAATTTAAGACTCCCGCAGGCTGACGACTTTGATCAGTTTGAGAGGTGTATGTTTGGGGGTCAAAGACCTTCGGCGTACGGTAAGAGTTGTTCCTTGATCCCATTGGACCAGTCGGCTTACTGCCTCTCAATACTGATCAAGGCACGGAAACGGGTTTGTTGCGTTCCCACAACAATCCAGTCTCCCGTCATCAGAAGGGCGCAGGAGTAGAAACCACTAGTCCGATCTACCTGATGCAGGTTTTCTAGGGTTTTCCCTGCATCAACTGCAGGTGAAACACCGGGTAGGATCCTTACACGATAGCCTGGGGGCCCTAGTCAACCCTGGGCTACCTTGCTCTACCTTCCACATTCCCCCTTTTCAAGTCCCTTCCTATGCTATTAAATGGGAGTTGCCTGCTTCAGGATCACCCTCATGTAGCCTGTTACCCGCAAAGAAAAGATTCGATGATTATAAGACACTGGACTAGAGAATACATTACGTTTGGAGGAGAGAAAAGATGAGAGTACTGGAGAGATTACATTACGTTATTCAGGAGTAGTGGACGCAGCAACATTATTATGAGTAGCGGATGTCAACAGGAAAAATAAATCCTGTTTCAATAGCAGATGGCACGAGAATCGACGCAGAGAACTACCGAGGCAACCTGACCGATGAAGAGATGCAGTATCATCACAAGTCGGTGATGTACACGATTATGTTTCTCGCCCTTGGCTTGATTGAGTAATTTAAAATTTTCGATGCCCAGTTTTTGTTTAAATCCACATATGCTTATTATACTCTTGCTTAAATAATGATGATTAACATTTAATTTAATAAAATTGTTAATTTTTATGTATAAAACTCCAATTTATCATTAATAATTCAACTATCACTCTGCCACAACACTTAAGACCACTCTTGCATCCCATTGGGAAAGGAGGGCATTTAAAAAAAAAATAGGCGGAAAATGTGTATATAGGCATCTAAAAACAATAAAATTCAGGTATAATAATATAACATATAAAAATTTCTATTAAAATCATGCCTTATTTTATAATAATTCAACTTTCCGGAAAAGGTCAATCGGCAAATTTTATTTAAAAATTTAAAGTCGTATTGACACCTAGGCCATTAGCGACTACATATAACTTTTACATAGTTTTAATTAATAACATTTAAAATTTGAAAACATCTAATAAATTGTCTTCATCGAGGAATTCCAAAAGAGCATGGACAGCTTCAGCTTCGGGGTTTGTGTAGAGATCCTCCGCGGTGAATTGCGCAATGGTGGTATTTCTTATCTTGTGGTATGTGGGACACGCAAAAAGAAGATGATGCATCCCTCACATATATGTTGGGCTGCCATAGAAAATAAAAATGAGTGCGTTAACTGTGTGTGTGCACACCACTACTTTTGGACTCATATATACCATTATTGTGCAATGTCAAGAGTCCGAGACTGCCCTTTCTTGTTTCTAGCTTCCATTTTTCCCCTATTTTTTAAGATCCCCTTTTTATAGTTATTGCTTGTACATGCCCATTTATTGTTGGGACTCTGTGAGTTGGAAGCTGCCAGTTTCGCCAGTTGAACTGTCCTATCATGTCCCTCAGTGCCTACATGCACTGGGATCCAGACATCGCGATATTGTCGTTGGGAAAACGTGCATCTGGCAAGTGTTAGGTTTTTTGTACTAGACTTAGTGTCTGGTAGGCTCCGACGGTTATTTTTTATTGTATCCATTAAAAAGATGTATATCATTTCCCCAACGAGAAACCAGAATAAATTATATAATGTTTTTGAATAAGGTATGTGGTATTAACATAGTTATTTTTATTTTGTTAACAGTACTTATTTTTGGAGATGACATAGAACTTTCAGACACTTGAATTATAGTTAGTTTAAAAAACCGAAAGTTTCTGGCCCAGCCACATTTTCTGACAATGAACATTTATTCCGCACGGAAGGAGACTTTGTAGTGATTTTGTTTCTGACTAAAAACCTGCGTTGGCTTTTGTAATGTACAAAACCAAGCGATTGTACTCTGTCAAGCTGATTAGAATTTGACAGCAGCAATTAAAGTAATGTCAAAAGACAAATTTTCACTAATCATGAATTCAGCCATTTCGCTGTTTCAAGATTCTTTACGATCGCATTTCCCGCGGAAAACTCAATAAAACACTATTTTTTCTGCGTTTTGTGGAAATTAAAGTCACATCATGAGGAGAAGCGTGTTACTAAAATATCAAATTTATGCTTATGCGTCGCAGTATAATTCTAGCAAGTCAGCAAGCGTCAGTTCTCAGAAAATAATTCTCAAGTGTCTTCAGCTTGTGAACAGTAAATTGTATATTCAAATGTATGCGCAGGACAACATTACAAGTTGTTTGGATTAATTTCTTTTCATATTAAAATTTGTATGCCGACCTTCTGTGGTGGTGTAGCGGTCAGTTAACGCTTCGCATGGTTGTGTGTGCTTGTCATGGTCACGAAAACTGGGGCTATACTGTAGGAGAATCGCCAGGCTGACTTCGTGCCATTCAAAAAGTTACGGAATGTGTCATTGTATGTGGTAGTTTGGCAGTCGTCCCTGCTAATGTCGTCCATGTTAATGTGGCAAGGGTCCATATTATATCTAAAGCGACTGCCTTTTATTTGTTTTCTTGTAGAATGGGTGGTTTTATTTAAAAATTCATGGTGACAAGTTTAAATTTTAAATGAAATAAAATAATTATATTTCTAACAGGAAACTATTCCAGTCAACTAATCTTCAATAATATGAAAATATTTATCCTTCTTCATTATAGGCGCTACAGTACTGTTTATGGCCTGTTGACTGGAATCATAAAGCATGGAGAAGAAATAAAAACCCTACGCTTTTCTGACGATATTGTAGTATTAGGAGAGTCAGAATCCATAATAAATGGCATGAACGTGGTCATGAAGAAAGTGTTCAATATTAGGGTTAATAGAGGGAAAACCATTGAAATGGGTTGTATGATGGGAAAGTGTGGAAAACAAAGCGTGTTAGTTTGGGAAACGCTATTTTGAAGGAAGTTAAGGAATTCTACCACTTTGGAAGCGTAATAATTAGGGACGGTAGAAGTGTAGTAGACAGAAATAGTAGGTTGCACAGGAAAGAAATGCTTTCACGAGAAATAGAAATTTACTTGCGAGTTATATAAGTGTGAATATTAGGAAATCTTTGCTAAAAATGTTCGTATGAAGCAAGGCGTTATATGACTGCGAAATATTACGGAAAGGAAAAGAACAGAAGCCTTTGAAATGTGGTGCTATAGGAGAATGCTGAAAATCAGATGGGTGGATAGAATCACAAACGATGAAGTTCTAAACAGAATAGGGGAAGAGTGAACAATATGGAGAACGTTGACCAAGAGAAGGGATGGATTAATAGGCCATGCTTTGAGACATGACGGTCTTGTAAAATTAGTATTAGAGGAAAGTGTATGGGGTAAGAACAAAAGAGTTAGGTTAAGGATGGAAAGCATTAAGAACATTAGGGAGGATGTTGGATGTGGTAGTTATGTGGAAATGAAAAGTCTTGCACAAGAAAGGTTAGCATGGACTGTTGCATCAGACATGTCTTAGGTCTGAATACCACAACAACAACTGTAATATCACAATTTTTTCACTTCTATTGCTTTTTACAACAATTTACTGATACTTATATCTGATTTTTCACACTACACAAATTATTGTATAAATTTAAAATTTAGTTTGTAATAAATATCCCTTGATTCCGTTGATCTTCCCTCAAAAAACTTCCCTTCTGTGCCTTTCTAAGCTGTTAATTAAATGAGGTCACCAATTGGATGAGCTTCCTGGATCCCAATAATAAAAAACGCTTTCTCATCTTCTTGGATACTGAGATAATATTGGAGGTGAAACCTTATAGGAGAGTAGAACGATGCTTACTGCGGGCTACCAACATTCTCTTCTTATTAATTATGAGTGTTATAAACCAGGACCACTCGGCCTGTTTTGATTGCAGACGTTGGGTTTACGCCAAGACTTCTTCTTATTTTGCACCTAGATGCCACCAAATCAGATCTAGGTTGGAGACGGGATTATTGCGTCCCCATGGCGCACATTTCTTCCAGTTATCGGAAGAAAGTGGGACAAGTATCAATAGATTTTTGTAGGGTGTTCCCTGCATCACATTCAGGCGAATGCTGGATAGGATACCTCTTACTCATATTTAAAAAAAGGAGATACAGCTACAATGCTGATTTCGAAAAATTATCTTAAACAAGATTTTTATAACGTGTGAATATGTGGACGCCTCGAGTTACTGGCAAATGCATGTCAATTGCGTCTATTTCGGGGATGCCCCATCGTGGCTACTGCTATCAGCAGTTGGGTTTGTTAGCAGCCTCTCAATTCAATATGTGCCGGGCGAGAATTTTATTGGCAGGAGCAGTTGCCCAAGTATATTTTCTTTATCACACACAGCTTTTTTCTTCTTCTTGTCTTCGTCCGTCGTAAAAAACATGGCAACAGTTTCCCATCGCCCTGCAGGCCAGGCCACATCTGACCTACTCTTCCGGACTCGGAAGGTCTGCCTGCCTGTTTTTACTGATCCAACGAGCCTCATTTTCTCCTGACCGCATGCTTAAGTTTTAGTGTCACTGCTCTTATTTAGTGTGCAGGATTCTGTACAATGTTTTTTTATATATGTAAATATAAATACAATTATACCTTACACGCCACATACTTTTTTCGATATTGTTATTGTTATCAGTCCACATTCTGCTTGCCCATTTGACTTTCAGCATTCTTCTATAGCGTCACATGTTAAAGGCTTCTATTGTTTTCTGTTCGTCAATGCCAATCGTCCAAATTTATTTCCTATACAATGACGGGCTCCACTTTCATAAATGATTTTCTTGGCAGCACCCGTATATTTGCTGTAAGAAAATACTTTCCTTGCTTGTGTCATCCGACGATTCTCATCCACGTCCCTTCTACCATCAACTGCCCAAACAGAAAATTTCATCTGCTTCGGTCAAAGTTTCAATTCATAATCTATTATTTACATCACTACTCTTCTTTCAACTAAATGTTTTGTTTCTATTAATGTTATACTCCTTTTGAAGAAGATTTTCATGCCATTTATCAAGTAATAACCTCCTGTTGACTATTACTACATTAGTATTTAACTAGCAAATCAGATTTTATTAATTCGTTCTGCTTGGACTATGACTTATTTTCCAAATTTCTCATTAACTTCCTTCATCGCTGATTCTATTTGCAGATTAAGCATCATATACGACTGACTGCAATCCTGTCTTACTCCCTTCTTGATTGTTGCCTTCTTTGTCCTACAATTTTGGTGACTGCTTCTTGACTTCTGTAGAGGCTGTATATAACTTTTTCCTCTCTGTAATTTATTTCGATAATTTTCAAAATAGAAAGGAGTTAGTTCTAATCAACATTATCGAAACCTTTTTCCCAATATACAAATGCTGGCCTCTAGAATTAAACGTTTGGTCAGTGTCCACCAACTTTTTTCCTTAAAGGAAATTAAACTTCCACAAAATCGTATTCTCTCTGGCTTCTCTTCTTCTGTAAATAATATACTACTTCAATATTCGTCAGCAGCACCTTTGTCGGTATCACTCATTGTAAACTAAACTTATAGAAGTATTAAAGTAATTTTGTATGTAGAAGTAATAAACGGTGGACAATCTCGACGAAATCCAGTTAAAGTTTGTACCAACTGTTTGCATGCAAAAGTTTAAACAAATATTTTAGTTTTATTTTCTGTTGAGGCGATAAAAAAATTTTCAGCGTAATTACCAAACTCATTAAAGAATTTTCACTGCCACGCACGCACAGAAGAATAGTGCATTGGATCCACCGCTACCATTATCAGCCGGCGGAAGCCAAGGGAAACCACCATTAGAAATAATGTCTCTGGAATAGGAAGAGGTTCCCCGTAGTGAACTTTCATCAGAGCACTCAGTAATAATAAAAATATATGTACACTAGAAATTTTATAATTTTAGTTATTGAATTATAATTAAAATAATGGCTAAAGGAAAAGAAATGCCTGGTCAAATTTAGACAATTTCTCTTTCCATTGGCACATCTGTCTCGAATAAGTACAATATTCAAGTAAGCAGTTTCTTTCCACAGATGTTGGGAAGCGCCGCTCCTTGCTACATCCAGAGTAAATTTACCACAAGTGGCGCAATGTGTCAGCTAACTGCGATAAGATTTTACTGCGGCAATAAAATTCGTAGACGCTGACAATTCTAGGGGCGTAGCTTGCTTTCGGCGTCCGTTTGAATAACTTCTCTTCTCTATTTGTTAAGTATGTATGAAAGATTCCAGACTTAAAACACTAAATTATTGCATAGGTTTCATAAGACGTTCCTCGTTTATAATAATAATTTATTTCCATTTGACAAGATAACAGCGGCTACAAGATTCAGCAAATCGTGATGATATTATTTACATTCAGAATATAGAATTTTCTAAACCTGAATTTAACTTAATACTGTTCTGTTGGAGGTTTAGGAAGCTTTCCAAAGTTAAAAGTTCTTATCCATTCAAACTCTATTTACTGAGGTGAAACAGTTCTTTTCCCCGAGCCAATGCAGATTATTCTTTAATTGTTTTATAACAAAACTCGTTACGGGAAAGAATCTTCAATGATAGTGAATACTTTCGAACGTTGTTTACGCGTGATTTTGATAATAATGTTATGTAATGTTTACATTTGATTCTAATTTTTGGTATATTCATCTAATATCTACCTAAGAAAATAATAACTAAAAAAATAGTTTTAATGGAATGAGGAACAATGTAAATATAAATATACCAAGTATACAATTTTCAATTTGTTTCAATTTGTCTTTATTCTTTGTAAGTAAAGGAAGCATATTTTTTAAAAAATAAAATAAATAAATTATTGATGATAATTGATTAAATAAATACATGCAGTAATTATTTTATCATCAATTCGTTGTCTGTATTTTGGGAATTTTGTTTTGAAATTTGTACACTTTTAACACAGATGTTTATATATCAATAAGTATTCAATAATTAAAAATAGTCTTTCATAAAATTATAAACTGTAAATATTATTATTTGCCATTTGTGAAATATTGTAATAACAGGTAAAAGGTCTTCAATATTTTCTATTTGTCATATATTTTAATAAAGGTGAACGTGATAACTCATTAACTTTATTGGATGTGGGATATTTTTTTATAAATTAACACACAATGTATATTTTTCTAGAACTTCATCAAAATTATTGGCTTTCTTTCATGAATTCATTTAGATTATAAATGAGATTGAAAAGATTACGAAAGTTTCCGAATAGATTCACGACAAAAATATGAAGAGGTCAAGACAACAGCATTATAATATTGGTTTGCGTAGTCAGATTATGTATCCCTTTAAACAATGTAACCATTTAATCAATATCTGTATTGAGGAAAACAGTGGTATGTGCATGTGAGTGTCTTCCATCATTTAATTGCAGAAGCCAAATTGAAATGTATCCTTTACAGTTATTTTAACTTCCTCAATTTATTTCAGTACTTCCGAGACATTCTCCATGAGTGTAACGACAAAAAGTAAGCAGGAATTATTTCCGGTCAAAAATACAAATGTATGACTTTTAATTTGCATCATGAAAATATTTCTAAATTCGATCGGCCATTGACTGTAAGAAACGTATAAAAACTGTTAAAGGGAAGAAATTATTTTTTTCATTTAAATAAACTAAATGTGGAACACAGGGGAATGAGCTGTATTAAATAAATTGTACAGAATTTTAGTTTGTTAGAACAACATTATTTCAATACTCCATCTTGTTTAAAATATACTTACTGTACTGTATACGGGTAAAATGCTGCCAAAAAGAATTTATGAATAGTAAAATAAAATTCTTATACACATTTACTTGGGGGAGGAGGGAAGGGGTTGGAGACTCGATAAGGGTAATATGTATATTTATGCTGTATTGGAGTTTCTTTCAGATATATTAAACTATTTTTCTCAACATCAATGAACAGAAAACAAAGTTCGACGTTCTACTGGGTCGTATCTGTTTCTTTGCTGAAATAATGAGCAAAAATTTATTGGTTCAGAGACAAAAATTCCCCACAATTGAAATTCAGATAAAGGTCGTGAAACTGAATTTAGAAGATCGGAATGGAAAATTCTCCACCGGACTGGGAATCGAACCATAAGAGATTCTTATCTACTGGATTTGTTACTTAGATAGATTTATTTAATTTCATTGCGTAGAGCCCTCTGGCAACATTTATAAATACATAAAGTAAACGTTCGCAATATATAAAAAACAAGAAAATAATGTTAATAAGGGGAATAAAACTATTCCATTATATATAATACAGTAGTAATAATTAAGATAAGTTCCAAATGGCGTCCTACAATTCTCTGCACTTATTCGCACTCACTGCCCAGCACTTCTCGCCTTAAATTTAGAAACAATGTCCTTATTAAAATATATTCTAGTTCCATTAAGCTTCTCTCAATTTTATTAATCCCAGTTCTATTATTTTTATAATTAATACTTATCATAAGTCTTTATTGTCTTATACTCTGTGGGGAATATGGCGGTACGTTTCCAGATAGGAAATTCAATTCTCAAATGCTTAAATTCATAAATGAAAATTTCCATATATCAGTTCCTTGTTTCCTCTGTTTAATATTTTAGATATGTAAGTTAGAGTTAAATGAAAACTGTTCATATATCACCAGGCCGAATTAATGAATATTTCAAAAAGTCTAACCCGTTTCCTTATATTTTCCAAGATCTCATATTCTCAAAGTATAGAAGATAATTTGAAATTTTTCTAAATTTTTTTCAGTACTTGAATGTGTTCATTACTGTATGGATCCCAGATTCAGTTTCACTAGATAATTTTGTAATTTATCATTAAATGTATCATTTACTGCAATTTAGATTAATGGAACTTTGCTTTAACCCCAGTATATGTGATAATTCATATTCGTTGAAAATAAATTCATTGTGAACTGAGCAGTGCCAAATGTCAGGGTACGCAGGTCCAGGCAGTGGTAAGAGGAATAAATTCCTGTGTTCTGAACAATGCCATACCGTTACCGAGCGACGGTCGCTTGTCCCTCAGTGGTGTAGAACTAACTCTTATCTCCGGCTAGCAGAAGAATAATAAACAAGAGCCCTTGGACAGCCATTCTGGTGTAAGCTGCGTCAGGGACAACTAATCCCCAAGAAACACTGACCTGGCACGCAAACAACCAAGAACATGCACCAGCGTCAGCGAGGATAAAATTAAAAACGAAACGCAGGTACCCAACTTATTTGTGGCGTAGACCCGAATTTCTAACATTAAATTGTTACAAATGTATTCATATATGTATTTGACAGTTGACACTCACTTTGTCTGTGTGGTGAAAAAAATTAAGAAAAGCAACGCATGTTAAGATTTATACACTTAATAATTAAAACGACACAAAATGTAAATTTATCAAAATTATAACAAACAATAAGTACACAAACAATAAATTCCTTTGATGGAAGATGATTTAATAACAAATTTTCAATATCTGGCTCCAATTTAGTTAGGTTTAACCTTGGAACCTACTACGTTGATTTGTTTCTTCTTTTTATAAGAAGTTGGGTAACTAGAAGCGAGAATATGAAAAAAATTTTCGAAAACTTTCTTCCAATAGTCCATAATTCACGGGTAAACGAATGTCTGTCTCAAGCCAAAATTTCTGTTATTCCTTTCTGAACTGCATATGAATTTCTTAGTGCTTATTACGGTCAGTTCTTCTCGTGATGTGACATTCGTTTCTTCGATGTCACCGTATAGATTAATAGTCCACTGTCGTATTCCCATAGACAAAACATCCTCAAATCTAGTTTCAAAATCTGAGTGAAACACACTTTAATGTTGACTGAAAAGGCATCTTTCAGCAGTATGTCTGACACAATTTAGTTACCTGAGAAAATTTTCGCTGCCCAAAATTTGGTTTAGTTTAATTCTGACAAAAAAAAGTAGAAGTAATGTACGTTGTTTGTATCAAATTTGGACAAAAACCTCGTAATTTCAAATTAACACAAGTAAATTTATTAGGAAAATCTGTTAATCTATGTATGGTTTCTAGTTAATTAAAGAATCTTTCCAAATTGGATCTTATTAATCCGAAACACTAAAAATGTCTCAGAAAATGAAAAGAAACTTAGTTTGTAATTTACTTTAGTACATAAAATACTGGTTATTATGAAATTTATAATAATTCTGAAGCACTTTTGTGCTTGTAGTAGTAATCAGTTCTTAGACTGGTCTTTATTTTGCGAAAGCCTTGCTTGCCTGTACCATCCAACTCTTTATGTTTATGTTGTTATGCTGCTCAAGTAGCTTGATTTCTTAACTTCCTTCTACACATTCATATGATTTTCATATTTCTTCTATAGAACCACGTTTCAAACGATTTTAATAGTTTTCCTCCTGCAACTCCTATCGTCCACGTTTCGCACCCGCATATCATGATCCATACGAACATTGCCAGTAATTATTTCCTAATATTCATATTTCTCGTCCTACACTCCATCTTGGTTTTCCTTTTTTAATCCTCATGTTGTAATCTTTCTCCAGGATCACATTCAGGCGTATATTAAATAAAATTTCTGCAAGAGCATGTCGCTGGCTAGGAAAAGGGGATTTTTCCGGGCGCCGAGTTGGCGGTTGGGTAGATATACCTGAGCGCAGTGTTAACTGTAAGGTTGTTTTTCGCTAAAGGAGCGTTCACCTTTAGAGATTTTCTAGGAACACATACCTGTGTCATCAAAAAAATCTCCCGCGCTTGACGGAGAACTCACGATGATTGGCAGACAATCTTCAAGTGAGATGGTTTTATCCCTTGGAGGGGGAATATACGGAGGTGACCTGCGAAGGTGAAGGGAGGAAAAATAGTCAGTATAATGTAAGGATTGACAGGTAGAGGAATGGATGAACCTTGGATTGATCATTGGAAGAAGCAGTGGACAGTATAGTAATGGTAAACCGTTGAACAAGTTGAGGAGCTTCAGGAGAAGTATAGTACGGTAAACCGCCGGACAAATGGAGACAGCAGCGGAACAGTATAGTAATGATAAACCGTCGGCCAACTCGAGGAAGTAGCAGCATGGTGTGAGACATTCGAGATAGCAGCGAAGGAATAAAGTGTTAAACACGAGCGAATAAGAAGAAAGTCCAATCACCGGTTAATCCGCACCAAGACGCACAGGCAAACAAAACAGGTTTGTCCAATTAACGGAAACTGCTGTACGTGGTTACCCAAATGATAATCTAACCCCGAGAACTTTAAAATCGTCCCCTTTAATTATTTATTTTGTACCTGTAATTTTCGCGCAGAACACCATTTAAAATTTTGTGTTCTTTAAAATAAATGTATATATTAAATCCTAAACTTAAATTAATTAAATAATTAATATAATCCCCCACATTATTTACAAATTATTGTTTAGTTTTACAGTACCGGTTTATATATTATTTCAGTTGGGTTTAATATGAAGCATTTCTATTGTAATTACTGAATGGTAACTAATACAAATTAAGCCTTAGCATTTGACTAATTACATGAATGCTTCGAATTGATTATAAGTTTGGAGACAACACCGCTACATTGTGCATAACAAAGCTATTCATTGTCCTGAAATAATTCTAAACACGTGTCTAGCTTTCGAGGGGGAATGTGAACAGACGATCTTTGTAAACTCCACTTTTTTGTCCCTCATATGCTCCCGTCTGAATTAATGTTTGTGCTGGGTAAACAATTCCATAAGCATGCACTATATAGAATTTATTATGAAGGTACTACAAAAGCTACACTATTTATTATTTTATGATAAAAATACTTTTGCGGCCCTATGTAGAAATTTCGCAAAATACGTTCAAAAGGAAAAAAAATTCAAAGAATTTTATTTTCTAATTATTAAACTGTAAATATAATTACATATTTGCTTTTTTCTCTACTTTACAAATAAATATAAGACAAAACTCAGTCCTTATCGCCAATTTGTGTGGCAAAACTTTTTAATAGAAATAGTTTATTTTTTACATCCGTTAGTCGTCTACTGACGAACAAGGACAAGTGAAAAAATATATATATCAATGAGAACAATATAAAAGTACTATAAGTTGCAAATATAAGAAAATACATACAATACATAAATGAAAAATTTAATTAAGTAAACTAGTGAAATATTAAGTATAAGTTCAGGTAAAATAAAACTTTACATAAAATAAATTCAAATTCACAGGAAAAAAATAAAACTTCACAATTCAAACTGATCTTCAAACAGCATTTTTATTCAAGGAATTTATTAAAATTTTATTAAAATACAGATTTATTTATTTATTATGATAATAATTTTTCCCTATTTTAATCAGTCACAATAACTAATTTATTCAGCAGGAGCTTTCGGCATGGACATAGTCATCCTCATGTAATTTAGTATATGTATAATTTATAAATTTCTTCATGGATTGTACGTGATTCCAGATTGTGCTGGCCTACACAGAACATTTATCGAACTTCGGAGTTCCAGAAGTTCAATGACTATTTTGCTCATGTGCTAACCAAGCACAATCGGCAACATATAACCACGAATAGTCGAAAAATTACATTGAAAATCTTTTTTTCATTGAGTCCTGATATTGAAAATTTAGCCACATCCTAGAAATTATATACCAGAGGAGGCCAAATATTGGGAACAGTGTACGTCATCTTGGACATCGAGCTGGAAATCCCTCAAACTTAATCTAGGCAAACGCTTTTGTGGAAGGGAAACATCGACATGTTGAAAAATATGTTTTACTACCAAGACGGATCTGTTTTCACAAAATGAGTCAGTAGGTTAGAATAGTATTCCCAGGATATTATTTACTCTTTTAAATATACTCGATCAAGTGAATTTCTTTCACATCTAAAATCTACACCATGATATCAGTGCAGTAAATATATAAAATTTAATATATCAAACTAGGGACGTATGCTACTTGAGTGTATTATTTTTACATAATTTAAGTGCAATACGACTGGTATAATTTATAAAGAATCATTAACTTTAGTAATTAATATAGAATAACTTTTCCTTGAATTCTGCAAGAAAAGGAAACTTCTGGAGGCGCCGGGTATCGATCCCGGTACCTCTCACATGCTAAGCGAGCGCTCTACCATCTGAGCTACGCCCCCAGTTCGATCTTATACAGAAGTGTAACTCCTTTAATCCCAGCAGCAAGTGAAAGTGTCCATGCCCGATGAACCAGTTTCTCCAGTCACTTACAGAGAGAGCCACGAGTCCATTACACATTTTAACTGTCCGTACTCCGTATACAATTAAAATTGCAGATTGTGAGTTTCACGTTTTTACGTTTTCCGTTATTTATGTTTGTATCGATTTCTATTTGATGTGATGTCTCAGAAATTATTGGCCGAGAAGTGAATAATTTTGAAACCTTTTCCAACGTTGCGCTGGTTTTTATTTATACTTGAACTAAATACTCATTAAGGCAAGTCAAATATGTATTATTTTCTGTGAATCATGGAATATTTATATTAAGAGGTACTGAAATCGTCTTAAGCAGCATGATGAATGTCACTATACATTGCTGAGAACTCCAAAACTTTGAATTCAACACCGATAGTGTCATGGGCATCACTGCTGGTGAATCTGTCCAATAACTCCTGCGCCTTTAAGGTAACCAGAGATACTACCGGTAACTTAACATAATGCAGTAATTTCCCGTTGCGATATTTATTCAGCTGTATTAATAGGTAACAAAAATGCGGAAAGTAAAAGAACTTTAAACTAAATCAACTCTCAATAGACGCTAAAATAGTTTAAAGTTTCTTTATTTTCTCATATTGATAGAAAGAATGGAGTTTTTATCTTTACAACGTAATCTCCTGTCATATTAAAGGTCCCTCATACAGTACTGTTACAACCAGTGGCAGCTCGTGAGGTTTTAAGTTGCGTGCTACATAACCGCTCGACATAATTTTTACAAGAATAATTACGTAAGACATTAATATTAGTACAAAAGTGACAATGTTACCAATACTCTGTGGTTCGTAACATGCTACATTTCTAACTCCGTCTACGTATTAAGAATAATGTCTAATTTTAGGAGCAGAAACCAAGTTGACACACATTTGTAAAACTTAAGCATTTTTACGCATATATTTAAAAAAAAATTAATTTTAGGAACAAGGCACACTTGACAATATTTCAAGCAATTTCCTGCTGCAGTTTTTGCAGGTTGATGAAATTCTTCGAAACACAGTCTCTTTCACGTGATTTTTATAAATACTATGCAAAATGTCCGAATAATATATATTTTTTAAATATAAATTATAAAAAAATTGCAAAATCAAACCAAACTATTATCTCAAAGTCAGTATTTATTTAAAATGTTGTAACAACGCAGGAGTTTTTGGAAATTTGTGCCATATTCATAAGTCAAATACTTACAAATATATAAAACATGTCAAAAAGTAGTCATTACATAATAATGATTGATACATTATTTGTGAGTTACCTGCTAAAACAATTTCGTTGAAAGCCTTTCTTCATTGTCATTTCATAACGAAAGGTTGGTAAAACACTATTGTAAACACGGGAGTCACGTGGATTTACTACGTTAGTCATTTCATTCACAAAGTCCTTCCAAACATCATAACACATTATGTTTATAAAACATATATCTATGCTTATATTATAATTAGTTATATGATTTAAGGACATAGTCAAAATTTATATACAACTTACAATTCAATTATGTTTCAGTACAAAGTTCAATGCGTTATATGATTTTATAATATATTCAAAATAATATAATTCTATCTAACTTTACTTTAATAATACAAATTAATTTCTTTCATTTATTGATCTTAAGCAATTTGTGTAGTGTGTACCTACACTTCCTATTTCGTTTCTTTTGTTTAATGTTGTATTTATTATTTCGAGAATGTATATTCCCTCCAGAAAACCCATTTTGTATTTGCATTTTTCAATTTGTAAGATCTTAAAATTGTTTCAATCACACCTATGTTTGCGTGTGTGGATAATTCTGTATTTGTTTTAGAATATATTTTCATGTTGCCCTTATGATGATATAATCTATGCTTCATATTCATGCCTGTCTTACCAATATATTTTGCATTACAATTGGTACAATTTATCAAATACATAGTTACTTATCATATCTTTATCTCTATATTTTATTTACCGACTTTGTGGGAAGTTTCATTCATTGTTCTGAAGATTTTATTTTTGAAAGCAAATTAAGTTTTTCCAAGTCCAGTATCACCAGAACGTTACAATACTATTATGGTTACAGCTTTACTCATACAAGATACTCGCTAAATCAATTTTCAGTTGCATCTCAAGAAACAGGCGACTTTACTTTTCCCGTCGATGTGAGAACTCATTATGTGCAGTACCTTCAAGTCATTAGGAAAAAATTTATCCCTGCACTTTAATGATCTAACGCCTGTCCGTTCAAGTTTTAAATAATGCTTTATAAATAAATAGAAATTGGTATTACCCGGATGAGATGAAGCATGTAAAGAAATAAAAGAATATTTTGATAGAATATTAGAAATACTTTTTTATGTAAACTAGTGAAAATAATGGTCAGCATTCAACTTTAAGTGAACGGATTGCACTACGAGAAAAATTAACAACTAACCAAACGTGGGATATTGGGAAAAGACTTAACTTTATCCTCAAAGAAAATTTTTTATATAAAGTGGTATACAAACATTGAGAGTGTTTACTTAAATAATATAAAACATTATTTCTATACTTATAAAATAATACCTTATTTAAGAAAGTTATGTTCTCAAAAACCATTTTCCATTTAAGTAAAAATGGCTAAAACTTAAAAACTACAGTCGGTACACTCAGCAAGAAACAATATATTTTTATTTATTCTAAGTTTTCTTGGTTCGTCTTACGAGTAGTTACATGGAAATTATAGCACGGATTGTATTTGGGTAATACAAACTCAGTACGATTCCAGAAATATTGTTTGTGTGTTATAATATCGATACGATAAGTTTCGTAATTTTTGAGGTAGGATTTTTCTCTCTACTCCCGAAAAAATATATCTGGAGGCGCCGGGGATCGATGCAAGTACCTCTCACAAGCTAAGCGAGCACTATAGCATCAGAGCTATGCCTCCAGTTATCTGTTATCTCCAAAGTATACATAATAACGAAACGTTCAGCACATTCGTAATTTTGGTCAAGCAATTCAGCAATATAAAAGTTTTCTGGAGGCGCCGGGTATCGATCCCGGTACCTCTCACATGCTAAGCGAGCGCTCTACCATCTGAGCTACGCCCCCAGTTTGGTTCATATTCAAAGTTGTATCTTTATATTGCCATTGGTAAGAGAAAGTGACTCCGCCTGTTGCTCCAGTTTCTGGAGTCACTTACAGAGAGTGCCACGAGTTCTCGTCTACATTTAAACCCATACTCGCTTTATTTAAAAACAAAGGAAAAACTTTCAGTTTGTAATAAGCTCGGTTGGTTACCGTTAGAAACAAACATTGATGACGTCATAACGTCACGTATCCGAAATATTTTATAATTTCTTTTCGTATTGTTCAAATTGTGGCTTTTGCAGTTAATTAATTAGCTATAACCACAAATCAATAAAGTTACAAAACTTTAAAGAATATGTTGAACAAAATATAATTTTCACACACCAAAATATACACATGTTTACCAATCAACAGTTTTTGTCAATTCATGCAGCAATTATAAAGCATTAATTTTACAACAATCATAATCCAGTCTTACTGCTGAATCGTCTCGAATAAAAATATTTCTGTCCTTAACTAAACGAAGCCTTTTTAATCTCTTCCATTCATCCAGTAAAAATAATTCTTATTTCCAGCCAACAGGACGGTATCCAGAGATCTCTCGCCATTCAAAGATAATATTTCTCTTCCTGGCCGCCTTTTTTATCTAGTCTTTATACTTGTAGTGCCATGCTACAAATTTTGAGGCTTAGAACTGAAGGCAATGAAACTGAATTCAAGAAACAGGGTGGGAAAGTCTCTACTAGACCAGGAGTCGAACCCATAAAATCCACTGCTTTCTGTTTAGGGGGGAACGAAGTTTTAATTATACCAAAAACATGGTATTAATATCAGATAGCATACGAATAAGTTACTCGACTATTTTATCAATCTCTTTCTAGATTTGTTTATCGAGTGCTATCTCTTTCCTCTCTTATCTGTATGCCGCGTGAGCCTAACTTTTATTTAAGTGGCATCATGAAATTCAGCGATTTCAAAACGGTGAGGGACAACAATCTCTATCATTTTACATAAATTTTCTCAACCCTTCCATATTTACTCCTACAGGCTAAACTTATACATAGCTACTGTGAATGGCAGCACCGAACTAAGCGTTCTAAAATAACCGAGGTATTATGTTGCTAGTTCTTGTAATATATTTAAATGTGACACATCAACCTTCTTCAGTATGTTTGTCTTACCCACACAGTAATTACAAAGTTTGTTTGCAATGACTCAATGATTTTAAGAATGTACGCGTAACAATCATACTTTTTTATTTATATTAGAAGTTTGCAATGACGACTAATTATAATATAATAAATAACAATACAATTATTAATATAAGATTTTTCGTCCCCTTCTGTCCGGTTAATATTTGTTTGATTAGATTTACTTACTAATTATATTTCATTGTAGATGTTATACAAACATGAAACAGTCTTGGCATACGATTAGTTTTATTTTACATGAACTTCGGTTAATAACTAAAAGAATAAACTACAAATATAAATTTTTTATAGCCTACAGCATTTTACAAACCAGTTTAAATTTGTTTGCAGTGTAGAATAAGCTACTCTGGTTCACGGATAAAGTAGCCAAATTATTTAAAAAAATTATCGCGGTGTTTGAATGGAGTCTAATATCTTCTTGGTTCCTTAAAGAAGATAAAAATAAATCCGGTAACTTAACGGAGCCAAACATACTAATCAGCAACACCGAAAACACTTTTGTTTTGACACCGTATTTGTTACACATAAATAATTTCCCATTCACTATAGTAACCACAAGCATATTAAAAGTGATTGTTAGAACTAGTCTCTACGACTTCCAAGTCTGCGTCATAAATTTTTTATTGGATTTGCCTTATTTGTATAAAATTCTTGTTACCCCCACCCCTAGGATTCCTTGTCTCCTACAATTTACTAATCACGTTCTTCAAACCATGGCTAGGATTCGGCGCAGTACGGACATTGTATAAACTGATCTGCGGCGCATGGATTTCTATTCGAAGAGAGAAGAATTGCTCCAATTGAAGCTCAGGCAAAGGCCATGAAACTAAATTTAGAAGACGAGATTTCAAAACGAAAAACATAAGCACATAAAACCGTCATCTTAAACTTAAACAAGTTATTCAATAAACAGCACTAGTTATATGGAAGACTTCGTATAGTGTAACAAACTACGTAACGGTAATTCACATGGTGGCAGTTGTATTTTTATAGCACAAAAAAGGATTTAGTAGTAGGGTAGTGGAAAGGAGAGTAAGGTCCCCTAACGAACAATCGTCTAAACTTTATGCAGGGATAGCCTAAGTTAACCTACATCATGAGCGTTTACGAAATTTGTCTCACATCCTTACCATGACTGAAGTGGAGTTACGATGCGTACGCAGCATTCCCTTCACCATGCCACAACTAGTTTAGAAATAAACTGGCAGACTGATTCAATAGGAAACTCTAATGTAAACCTACTAAACGTTTACTGCATCCAAAATCTTAGTTCCTCCAGCAAGGAATACCTTTAGACTTGGATTTTACTCGTTTACATTAAATGTCTCACTGGTTACACTGTAAATAGGTGATTGCGTTCGAGGTTATCTTAAACATTTCTTCAATTGATTAAAAAAATTTGAAATATAACAAAGTAATCACTATTGATTTAGAATTACTCAAAGAAGAAAACTTTATCGTTAAAATAAAAGTTGTTCTTTTCATCAGGTCATTGAGAAATTCTAGCTTTATATGTTAATTATCCACGCCTTATAAGAATATTTATAAAGAAAATATCACATGAAAATTAAAGCTGAGAGATGTACAGGAAGTCGTACAGAAATGTATGACGTAGATCAAAATGAGCTGGAGTGTTATCAGTAAATATTTTTCTTTTACGTTTTAAGTTGAACCTTTTTATATATTACATGATTATGCCTCTTAGGCCGAAAGCTTCTGAGTGTGTAGTAAAATTTCTACAGTGATGATAATGGTAATTTTATTGAATTATGTCAGGAGCATATTAGGGCTTTTAATTTTAATTGTTGAAAGAATGGTCCAGCTAATTGGTTTCCTTTTAAAATTATTACGTCTTTGATGTTTAATTTTTGCACACTACGTTCCACAGGCTAGTATTATTCTTTCCAAAAGTTTTTTAAGGTTCGTAATTTTTTCGAACATTTTTCCTCCTAAATCGTGCTAAACAAAAAAAGACGTGCCTGGAGGCGCCGGGTATCGATCCCGGTACCTCTCACATGCTAAGCGAGCGCTCTACCATCTGAGCTACGCCCCCAGTTACATGCTAAATCGAATTTGTAGCTTGTTACATCGCATAGTTAGTGTCTGGAGAAAGCGACTTCACCTGGTGATCCAGTTTCTGGAGTCGCTTACAGAGAGAGCCTCGAGTTAAGGTCTTTATTTTAGCTCATACTTAACAGAAGAAAAGTTTTAAATCAAATCTTAGCACTTACGTCCATGGAACTAAATTCGAGAATGAGGGTGGAATAATCTAGGTTCGACCGAGAGTCGGACGTCGTTGTGCTCATGCCAGACTGACACCCTGTAAGGTGCAGTGAACATCTCTTACCGATGCTCAAGGTCTGCGAGTCCCGGTGAATACTCTTCTCAAAGCGAACAGAAATGCCTCGGTTTATTGGATCGTCAATCGTACATAGAGAGAAGGCTGTTTTTTTCGAGCCACAGGCACCATGAGGAATATTTAACGAGGTGGAGGCTTCCTTTCAAATGCCAGTGAACGGTTTCCGAATGGGAAATGCGGGAAGGAGAGTAAGCTAGGCAAATGTTATATAGGGTCAGCGAGTAATAGATATAGTAATCAAATGATGTAATCCTTGAAAAATCCTAGAATATCTGCAGCAATTAGTTAGGGTGATTTGCCGCTTGTCCCATGCATGGATAGCTAAGTAGGGATTTGCTGAGATGATGCAGCACTCGCTTCTCTAATTTATTAGGATGCCCCTCGATCTTTCTTATCATTAATATCTTCTTTAAAAACTTACCCTTGTCTCCTACTCTCCTCAAAACATCTCCTTTCCTCGCCTTATCTAAACAGGTGTCGTGGCAATGAGCAAAGTATCTTGAGCGCCCCATGCAATGAGCAGACTCTTATTAATTCCTACGACCTGAACAAGATTTAGCAGATACCAAGATTTTCTTCCTCCCAGTCAGCGTCGCTCTAAGTAAGCTGGAAATCCGTGTATGGCATAAATTATACCATGTCTTTATTCCTCTATCAAACTTCCATCGTTGCTTCATTTCAGAACCCAGAGTAGGAAGCACTTCTCTCCGTTTTCCCTTCTCTTCCCTCATTTTTACTCCCCTTTGGTTACAACTGTTTTAATGTTTTACAACCATGACCAGATGTTTCAACATTTCTTCAATATCTCTAACTCCTTCTGAAATATCCATCATATTATCTGCAAAACTAATGCACGCTATTGTCCTCCTACCAAGTTTTCACCTTTTTTCTTATTTCTTCTATCACATCTTAATGAAACAAAATAGTTTCCAAAGCTTAATTTATGTATACAGCTAGTTTTATACATCTCGTGCCGACTCTTGCATCGTCTTTTCCAAACCTATCTTTCCATTTTTCACTTTCCAATCCCTTTTCCTTTATGGATAAACAGTTCTTTGATTTCCACATGGGTTAAATTTTGCTCAAGCCACGACGTTTCAGTGGTATCCTCTGCTATCTTTCTGACTTGAGAAAGATGGCAAAGTATGCTATCGAAACGTAGTGAATTAAGCTTAATTTAACACGGGGTTAATCCTAAGACCAGTTTATCCTGAATATACACCGGGATAATTTTCAACCTTTCTATTTATATTAATTTGAATTAGTTCCTGCCATCCTTCTAGTAATATTGTTACCACTCTATTATTTTCTCCAGTCATTTTTATCCCCCATTATTTTTAAATGAACATATCATATCAATCGTACCTTCTCTATTACTTCCGTTATTAAGCTCTACCTTCATTTTCCATATCCCTTCATTTCTAACTTTCTGTAGTTTGAAACCCTACAACTTCTTAAAGCAGTTCGTTTCAACAGCTTCGTGTTTCTGTCTAATTTTGTTACTTCCCTTCTCTCTCTACACTGTATACGTACACATTGAATAATTTTTAATACATTTGATTATTCGCTTTCTTATGATATTTTATGAGCATAATATGCTGTTTAATTTCTGTGTGGAATTATTAATATTCGTTGCAGAATTTAATAGGCCGTCTTTTAGAAACACATTTTATAAATTACCATTTACTACTAAACTTTTAATTTTCATTTTTTACACACTGCTTGGTCTATATATATATATATATATATATATATATATATATATATATGTGTGTGTGTGTGTGTGTGTTTTAAATCATATATTCTTTATCATACTTGTTTTCTACTACCGTTCATCAGCAAATAGTACAGTGAAATTCTATCAATATCCAAACCCACACTTTTCCAATTATTGCCTATTTTTGAGTATCTCATCCATATATATTCTAAGAAGTGTTGGCGATATAAACATATTTGCCTTAGTCATCAAGAAAATACGTTCTAATGATTAGAAAATCTGTTTAATTGTTTTCTAGAATACTTTTAGTATTTATGTGGGAATAAAAAAAATTATTTGACAATTGAAATAACAAATGTTAAATGTCTTGCCAAATTTTAAATCGCAATCGATTATAAATGTGTGGAAAATACCTTCAGCCGAATATAAAGACTCCGGTAAATAAAACTCCAAGCGCACATTTCACAGGTGACTGTTTCTTCACTATAAATAGATATTGTTTACAGATTTATCATCCTTTGTGTTGCACGCCTAAACAAATAACTTTTATACAGGTTTATAACAAAATGTAAATGTATCAAAATGAAATAATTATTTCAGTACGATTACTTCCCTTAATAAACCAAAATACGTTTCAAAAGTACAATCAATGTATACTGCGAGTTTTATACATCTCTTGGCCGTCTCACGCGGTTTTGGTATCATAATTTCCAAAAGATCGTTTAGTGTACTAGTTAACCCTTGGCTACCTTGATCTACCTTCCGCATCCCCCTTTAAATTTCCCTTCCTATGCTCTTAAAGGGGAGTTGCCCGTTACACGATCATACGCATGTAGCCTGTTAACCAGAAAAAGAGTCTGTAGATCGTCCCCTTCGAAAGCCGTAATGCTGACACATACTCCTCTCATGTACCTCAGTTCTTCCAATATTTTACAATTAGTTTTTTCTAATACTTTTCCTAGGGTATTCCATAGACAGATTTGCCTGTAGTTTTTGGATTTATCTCTTGTTTTTCTCCATCTTTTAATATTATCACGAGCTCCGACTCCTTCGAACAGACCCGGACCGGGAACGATCCCTACGGAATGGCCAAGATAAACTAGAAGCACCAGGCTATAGTTTCAGAATCCTACACAGCACTTTACGAAAAATGATGGAGAACAAATTAATTCTGCATCAGGTATGTCGATGCGATGACAGGAGTAGAGTTTTCTTCGGGAACGCAGCATTCTGTTCCCCATACCTCGAGCAGTGTAGAAGGAACTTGGTCCACTGTCATAATACGAACAGGGAAAAACTCTGCGACCCTGGGTCTGTCTCCCATCACTCCACGTTCCAACAATCCGTCTTGACTTTTCTTCCTCTCTTTACATTGGTTAAACACAATATCTGTAAATTGTTTTCAGCATGTCTTAAATTTAAGTTAGTTATTTACTCCAAAAGTGATAAATTTAAGTGTTAGCAAACATGCCAAACAGTGTTACTGAAAAATTTTCTTGACTTTGCAGATGATTCAAAACGCTGAGTTTCATAACTGAAGCTTAATTATCGATGAACATAGGAGAGTTTAGAAATGAATTATTTCATGCTTCATGTGGTTCAAGTACTGTACTATTCTCGATAATGTGGTCTGCGTGTTACAATATCCGAAGGATCCCAAAGTTCCACTTTTCGCTCGAATATTTCAGCAGAATTTTGTAAAAAGAAAGTTCTGGAGGCGCCGGGTATCGATCCCGGTACCTCTCACATGCTAAGCGAGCGCTCTACCATCTGAGCTACGCCCCCAGTTAGTAACTTATTCGATGTAGTACTTTTATAATCGCGAAATCGAGAGAAAGTGACCCCGTCCAATGATCCAGTTTCACGTTTCACTTACAGAGAGAGCCACGAGTCCACGTCTACATTTTAAACGTCCCAACACTACAATTGCAGGTGATCCGTCATTTTGCTCAGCAATGGAAAACTCAAGACTAGCGGTAGTAAGAGTACAAGAATTAATAAAAAATATGGTGTAATGGTGTGACGACAATAAATTGTCACTAAATGGCCATAAGTGTCAAGAAACGTTACAAGCTATGAGAAGAAATCCCGAAGATAGTCCGAAATTTCACACAGGAGAAAATGAAATCCAAAGACAAAATTCATGCAATATTTTTGGGAACATATAGATAAGAAACTACTATTCAAGCAAATATTCATGAAAAAAACATATATATATTAAAAAATCACAAATATATATCACCCGCTGTTGAGATCAAAACATCTGGCCACAAGACATAACCATAATCTAGATGACACTAAGACGTGCATTAAATTATGGGAATCATCAGCAAAGTCCAATATTAAACAACTGCAAGTCACACCAAATCGTCTCGTGAGATGGGCTCTTGATAGTCCATTATGGACAAGGATAAAAGAGCTCCACGACGTAGAAAAGTTAAATTCAGTATCAGATGAAATAAAACAATTAACTGCCCTATTTTAATAACGATTAAAGTCAGTAAGGAGGCTTGTTCCTAGTCTCAAATAACTTTGGGGACGATACTAACTTCGGAGACAAACTAAAATGAGTAGTATTTAAATAAAGCAATGGCTTTAATAGTATATAATTATTAATATAATAGATAAAGATGAAATACACTAAGAAGTAAAGCAACGTAGGGATTTTATTAATTTTACCCATAAAGGTAAAGGAATACAAAATAACCAAACCCTCCTGCCAAGGGCCAAATAAGCCAGAAACAGAAAGAAAACTAACAATAAATCGCCCGGCAGAAAAGAGGGGAAAACATTTAACCGTCCACACTCCGTACACTATTATTATTGTAGCTGGAAACTTCCACAGTTTTGCGTTTTCCGTTCATTATGTCAGCGTGAATTAGGTTTTAAATGTGATATCACGGATAAGATTGATCTAGAATGTTAAAACTAGGATTTAGTGTAACAGCTGAATAACCGAGATTACTCCAGCATTTATAAAATACCTAAAAGAAATTGAGTTGTCATTAATTTCTTTGTCATTTCTAATATTTTATTATAATTCCCCCATCATCATGCCGATTAGCGTCTATAATTCGTCATCGCGAGCGCGAGTGTTCATCCAGATGTCATCACTAACTGTGCAACCTATCCAGCGATTAGCAGCCGGCTCCTCTCACATGACGGATAACAAATTCTCAATCCTTGCTAACATTTTGGAATAAAACTACGAGGCTTGTTTTTAAAATAAGAGCCAATTTTTTTTAAATAATATTTTTCAGAAATTCATTATCATTCATTAAACTAGTTATCCGACACGGTAACCGCCGTTATTCTGGCACCTGCATCCAGATTTTATGTCTTATTTATAGAAAGATTCTCCCGTGATAAAAACTAAGTGTGCAATTGGATCGCACCGCAGCTCATCGTGCACATTTTAACGAACTCCGATAAACTTTGTAATCCACTTTTATACCATTCCAACATTCACTATTTATCTCCAAGTACTTCACACAATTGCAGATGAATGAATGGTTGCGTAACTTTCATATCATTCAAGAAACCAATCACTAATCTGGCTTCACAGTCGGTGGTCGTTCGATGAACTGATAATTTCGAAACGATCTGACAAAGGTCAATTACAAAGTGACGATGCTTCACAGCTGCAACTATCTTCCTGATGAACGTAAGACGTGATCCCGCGTACTCAAAATCGCAACTGCAGCGATGCCGCATCAAAAATACTCGTATTACAACGGCACCTACTTTAAAAGCAACAAGGAATTCTGTACATCAAATAATAAGTACATTATCGCGCTACAGGGTACTCTCGAAGGCAGGTGGAATGAGGGCAATGAGTTCTTAAATTATACATTTGATACCGATTTAGTTTAAAATGTAGCATAAATCCAGCTAAACCAAATAGATTTCTCCATTTTCAACTTAACTATAACTGACAACAGTGACAGCGGAATGCTTGGATTTACGCTAATATATTGTTATTGTCGTATTCAGTCCTAAGACTGGTCTGATGCAACTCTACATGCTAACCTATCTTGCGCAAGCCTTTTCACATGATCCCTAATCTGTTTAGCGTATTCTATCCTTCGCCTCCCTCTTCTGTTCTTACCCCACACGTTTCCCTCTAGTGCTAATTTTACAAGACCCTCGTGCCTTAAAACGTGGCCTATTAAACTATCCCTTCTCTTGGTCAACGTCCTCCATATTGTTCGCTTTTCCCCTATTCTGTTTAGAACTTCCTCATTACTTACTCTATCCACCCATCTGATTTTCAGCATTCGCCTATAGCACCACATTTCAAAGGCTTCTATTCTATTCCTTTCCGGAACTCCTCTCGTCCAAGTTTCGCACCCATATAACACCATACGAACATTTTTAGCAACGATTTCCTAATATTCACAGTCATATTACCCAAAAGTAAATCCCTCTTTTTCGCGAAAGCCTTCCTTGCCTGTGCTATCCTACTCTTTATGTCTACTACACTTCTAACATCCCAGCACTTCATAGTGGGAGTCTCTCAATATTCAAGTAAGTAGCTTTTGTGAAAAGGAAGAATTCTGATGAAAAATAATTTCTTCTATCAAGTTTTCGGTTTTTTCGACATTTTTCGCCCAGATTTGTTAAAAGGATAGTCTTCCCCTGTTACTGCTTTATCGTTTTCAAGGTACTTGGTCAGCTGAACTTCAGTGGCAACCGAAAAGCGGCACGATGACAGGTAGCACCGAGTTATGTCCCAAATCCTGTAAAATAAAATAAAAAGCTTCTGGAGGCGCCGGGTATCGATCCCGGTACCTCTCACATGCTAAGCGAGCGCTCTACCATCTGAGCTACGCCCCCAGTTAGGTGCTAACCCCATGGTATAGTTTTATATCCAGGTAATCAAGAGAAAGTGGCTACGCCCAATGATCCAGTTTCAGCAGTCACTTACAGAGAGAGCCACAGTTTCACTTCTTCTTTTTAACCGTCCACTGTTATCTTTGCAGCTTACTTTGCCGGATAGGATCACTCACTTTCATGTCAACATCACGACCAAAGTGACAGAAAACGCGTCATTGTTGGACCATTTTCACCTCTGCACACCTTTTTGATTACTCATTCCCAGGGTAATTGAAATTTATTTAAATCGGCATGTAGAATCCAAAATAGAGAACTTCTAGCCGCAGGAGTAGCAGCAATGCTAATGGAGAATGAAAAATTTTCGCAGGAAAACTTACAAGAATCCAGAAACAAAACCTCTTACTTTGGGAGTAAAAATATTCCTCGTCGAATAGAGTAGACTAAAATATACTGTTTACGTTAACAGACGAAAAAAATACTTATGCTAATACTATAATAGTGTATAAAATACGAAAGGTCAAAGACTCAAAATACGCCATCTCCCCAAAAGAGCGCAAAAATTGAGTAATATAAACGCTGAGGATAAAATTATGAGTAGTGCGTATAATGTAAATATTAGGACACTAAAAACTTCCAAGGAAATCAAGAATACTTAAGGGCCATCTCAATATGAAGGAATTACAGACCGATAAGGGGATGACGGTTCATCTTCAGTTTAACCTGCACTGGCATGTCACTATCAAACCCTTCAAATTCCAAAAATTCCTATTCGACACCACACCCAGTACTTTTAGACGTTTTTAAATAAGCCTCCTCTCATTTGAAGGAAGAAACACAAATTCAATGGGTAATGGTCAATGTCAGTATTGCACTAAACGATTCCCGTAATTCTGGATTTCACATGGATCAAGTTGCATTATTTTTCCAATCATCTCCCAACTACACATATTGAGTTGTTCCCCTCCAGGTTTTCCTTAATAGGCTTTCTCGGTGACTCTAAAAATTTTACATTTAATTTTATGCATTAGAAGTTGGATACTGAGACTACATTGTTTAAAAATAAAACAAAAATAAAAGAAAAGTCCAATAGTGTCTCTTAAGTTAAAATTAATTATTATTAAATTAGACAGAAGCTACAATGAACTACTTATCTGCTATGATTCACACACTTTGTTATGTCCCAAACTATTCCACCCATCTGCAACAATAATTGAGTACTGAGTATGAACGGTTAAAATATTGACGAAAATTACTGGCTTTCTCGGAGACTAAAAATTTTACATTTAAATTTATGAATTAGAAGTTAGATACTGAGACTACATTGATTAAAAATAAAAGAATAGTCCAAGTTGTTAAAATCTGTTTCGGAAGTGTAGAATTATTTATGTTGGATTATAGACAGATGAATTATGACTCATAAATACATGTGATACCTGAAGAAAGTAACAAATAATCTCCGTATGGAGTCCAAAATATTAACCAGACGTAAGCAAATCTAAAACTCTTAAACTCAACAGCCATCAAGTGTCGTTGTTGAAATCGTTGATTTGACAATGATTTTGGCCCACTTTATACTTGTTGATACTTCCTCGCCCTATCACCTACTCCAATATGCGAAGACATGTTGAGAATAATCATTCATTTCAGCGTGCACTTAACTATGTATCAATAGCAATCATGTTTAAACTTTAACTTAACGGGCATGGTTAAGTTAGAAAACCCTGACTACAGCATAAATTTTTTCTTAGCATTGTTTTCATGTATTTATCCTTTACCATCACTCCTGCTAATCTTCTGCTCGGAATTTCCGTTGCCAAAATTACAATCATCTGTTCAGCATTTTCTCGAAAATCTGTCACCAAATCTCTCCCGTCTCACCGCTCTCGAAAAATCTCCCAAAAATCGTCCTATGCGAAAGCCATAATGACTGGCACATACTTTCATGTTCCTCAGTTCTTGCAATCTTTTACTAATCTTTTCCTAGGGTGTTCTATAGACAGATTTGTCTGTAGTTTTTTTGGATTTATCTCTTGTTTTTCTTCATCTTTTAATGTCACCAGCTCCAATTCCTTCCAACAGACCGGGAACGGTCTTTGCGGAATGGACAGCAAGTCAACCAAGGTAAATTAGAAGCACCAAGCTAAAGTTTAAGGATCCCACCCAGAATTTTACTAAAAGTAATGTAGAACAAAGCCTAGTAATTCTACATGAGGTATGTCGATGCGAAGACAGGAGTAGAGTTTGCTGTGGGAACGCAGCATTCTCTTCCCCCATGCCTCGAGCAGTGTAGAAGGAACCTGACCCAATGTCATAATAATAACATGGAACAGCTCTGCGACCCTGAAGCACACGCTTACCGGTCTGTACCCCATCACTCCATGTTCCAACAATCCGCCCCTCTACGCTTCTTTCGTGCCCAAGGGCTTAGACTCAATATTTTCTCTCTTTACATTGCTTAAACACAAAATCGGGAAACTAGTTTCAGCATGTCTTAAATTTAAGTCAGTCATTTACCCCAAAGTGATAAATTTAGGTGTTAGCAAACAAGCAACACAATGTTACAGGAAAATTTTCTTGACTTTGCAGATGATTCAAGATGTAGAGTTTAGAACTGGAGATTAATTAACATAGGGGAGTTTAGAAATGAATTATTTCATGCTTTATGTGGTACAAGTATTGTACTATTCTCGATAATACGGTCTGCGTGTTACAATATCTGAAGGATCCTAAAGTTCCATTTTTTGCTCGAATATTTCTGCCGAATCTTATAAAAAGAAAATTCTGGAGGCGCCGGGTATCGATCCCGGTACCTCTCACATGCTAAGCGAGCGCTCTACCATCTGAGCTACGCCCCCAGTTGAGTTCGAATACTAAGTCGTAGTTTTATAATTCGAGTGCCAAGAGAAAGTGACTCCGCCTGTTGATCCAGTTACTGGAGTCTTTTGTAGAGAGAGCCACGAGTACAACCTGTGTACTCAATTTTTTCAGAACAGAAGTAAATTTTATATCGTAGGTCAGAGCCAAAGTGCATGAAAATAAATTCGAAAATAAGGACGCAGAAATATCGATTGGGCCTGGAGCCGTAAAGAATAACTACTTCCTACGTTGAGGTAGACTGTAAGATGCGAGCTCTCTCCAGACATTCTATAAATCAGAAAAACAGACTGCTCCTTTTAATAGCATAGGTAGGAATTTCTTGTCGATATTCTTAGAAAGGGTTTGAAAAGTGTACTGCGGATGGGACAAAAAAGATATCCAAAGGTTAGGAAAAACCCGCGAGCAACAGCATTCCCCTAAAAGTGATTCATGAAGAAGTCGAGTAAGACATGCATCAGTAGGTTTGCCCCTCTTTGTAATTTACCATTTTCGTATTCGAGGAATAAAAAAAATTATTGCAATTACGCAGCATTATTTTCCCCATGACTCAAGAGGGCTAGCCGCTGTTCCCCTGGGAACGTTGGACAGCAGTTTTTGCGACACCGGACCATATACCTTGCAAAAGAGAGAAGGTTACTTCGAATATAGGTTATTCTTTCTCTTCAATTTTGTTTTTTCTGGTTCTGTTTTAGACATCAGGATACATCTGTGCAATTTGCGTGATGACAGCTTCCGTTTAATAGAACAAGAAGGGATTCTCAGGATGCTCTGAAATTTTTTTATCTTGATATTGAAATTAAAAGTTTTACATTTCACTGTATTTCACAATATTAATTTACATCTAGCGGTTTATTAATTTCATTATCCATGGTAGTTCCACTGCAGACGTAAGCACTGCTTAATGGTATTTATTTAATCTACAATGTGCAATTTACTGGGTGTCCCATACAAGAATTTATAATAAATAAATATACGTGTGGATAGCATTTTAAAAATATATAATAATAATAATATAAATCAAATATCGATTTTTGAATATGAACATATATATAATAAAGAAACAATGGGATTTTACTTTAAAATAGTCATTAATCCTGTCCTTTTTGACGCCTGATCTATATGTTGAAGATGTGACCAGTTCTTCCATAGCGAGTCGGATCTTTCATTCTGTACCGGATTCCCTGCCAAGATTATTAAATTTGAAAGGAAACACAAAGAATAGCACTTGCTGTTCTGTTATATTGGTCAAACGCAGAGAACTCAGGATTTAAGAATTAAAGAACATTAGTCTAATATTATACTTGTAAACCCAATCCTCTCACCGAGAATTGTATTTATCTGAATAATTGGCTTGATTCTACAAACTTGCCGTTTTAGACAGAAAGAGACATTTTCTAACACGATTAATTCCGGATATATTAAGAAAACACTTAATACTGTCAATGATAAGCATGACACTGACAATCTTGATAATTTGTACGATATATTATTTTTATTTCTTTATGTTTAGCCGTTAAAGAAAGATGCTAATCTTCCATCGAGCTCCTGGCCTGTTAAAATAGTTTCATTAATGTTCTCTTTTCAATTATAGTCTATTAATGGTCGTATTTATCGTTCTATGAAGCGTATCTCACCGAAAATAACTTTTTTTTCGACATCATCTCACATCCTATCTGTAGGAATTGTGCAGACCTGTGCAATCTTTCTACTTTTTACTTTACGTATCTAAATAAACTATGCCATATACCACTAATGACATAATTACTGTCTCTAAGGGCTTTGCTATCCCAGTTTCGAGAGGTCTCATTATACAGTGCAACGTATTCCCTTCTTTCATTCTGGGATCAATCCACAAAATGTAAAATAAAACGTAATTAGTTTCACGACCTACTTTTAAAAAATATATTTTTCGTGCTAAAAACATTTTTTTAATTTTTCAAGTCCTCCTGGACTTGAAATGGGAATTCTTATTTCTTCTCAGGCGCTTTTGTATGTAAAGTTCTTGAAGGAAAATTCATTGTTTGTGCAAGTCAAATATATTTTCTAGAAATTTAGCATCCAGTTTCGGTATCAGGTTAGAATAGTATGCCCAAAGCCTTATTTTACCCGTTTTATGATAGTCTATCTATTAAATTCTGTTGTAATTTCAAAAAATGGACACCATCAGGCTTCTAGCCAATGTCACTGCGTATTAAGTGCAATAACACCAACAGCTAATAATATATTTTGAAAAACCATTTTCCTTAGTTCAATGAATCAAGGTTGTTTGCTTTCAATATTCCGTTATGAATGCATATTAAATATATTTAATTAAGTATATATAAAATGCAGCAGCACGAAGGGGAGATACTCAGGACTAAAGATGCGTAGTATTGTCAGGATAAGGTGAACATGTTTCGAAATACGAACGAGTGACATGCACAAAACGTAATGTACTAAAATTAATTAATATATTTATTAGATTTGCATAACGTTTTTGACAAATACAGTAAGCATTGAATGTCAACTTTCTATAGGCAGCGAAATGTTTGTCTGACACGAAAAAAGAGCAAACAACCGACCAATGCAAAACAGAGAACCAATCCAATCTGAATTAAGATCGCGCACAAAATATATTCTGAATATTTATATAAATATTTATAAAATATAATACATTCAGAAAGAACAGTGCAGTTATATGAAAACAGTCAAAAGCGAAAACAGTCAGAGCATATACTCGGAAAAGGTTATTTGCATTAATAAAACTAGACCAATAATATTGTAGCCTCCTAAGCTTCATAAGAATGATGATAATTGACTACTTGCGTCGTATGGTTAACTCCATTTCATTATGATTAACAATAAATACGGTTTGGGTAGAATAATTACTGAAAGAGCTTCAAGATTCATAATTATGGTCAAGGAATTCAGCAATATAAAAGTTGCAGAAATAGTTCTCGGGTTTCCACTCGAGTGCAGGAGCGATGAAAACGCTACGTTTGGACGACCAAGTGCTCTGTCGTCATCTTCAGGCTGAAGATGAGTTGAAAGCCAAGAACTATTTCTGCATCAACTACACCGGGAAAGCCTCAGCTCACTTAATATAATGTTTTCAGGAGGCGGTGGGTATAGATCGCGGTACCTCTGATATGCTGAGCGGGCGCTCTACCATCTGAGCTACGCACCCAGTTGCTGCTAAAGCCAACGTGTGGCTTTATGACCAAACTTTCAGGACATTCGTAAATTTGGTCTAGGAATTAAACAATATAAATGTTTTTCGGGAAGCGCCGGGGATCGACCCATGTACCTCTCACTAGCTAAGCCAGCAATACAGCATCTGAGCTACGCCTCTAGTTAACCGTTATTTTCAAAGTATACATAATAATGAAACGTTCAGCACATTCGTAATTTTGGTCAAGCAATTCAGCAATATAAAAGTTTTCTGGAGGCGCCGGGTATCGATCCCGGTACCTCTCACATGCTAAGCGAGCGCTCTACCATCTGAGCTACGCCCCCAGTCTGCTACTAACTCCACGGTATAGCTTTATACCTTAGTAATCAAGAGAAAGTGACTACGCCTGATGATCCAGAACCAGTTTCAGGAGTTACTTATAGAGAGAGCCACGAGTTCGCGTGTACGTTTTAAACGTCCGTACTCCGTACCTTACTATTGCATTTTGTGATTTCCATTTTATGTTTTCAGTTAAATCCTTTCATTTTATTTGTATTTCGCAAGTTTGACCCAAAAGTGACTAATGCTGGAACTCAGTGTCTTGCGTTGATTTAGAGGTTATTCATGTCGGTTCTAAAAGTAAATAAATCGACAGTAATATTTTAGTGATTCCACGTAAATTTTAATAAAAATATAGAGTTCAATAACTGATCAATGAAAACAATGCACACCAACTGGCTACAATAACCGACCTTGCCGACATCTTACTAAAATACACAGAAAGCCTGAAGAGCGAATTCACTTATTACAGTATAACACAAGTATTATTATATTATTTCTAAATTTTTTGGATAACACGCTATATGAGAGTGATCCTGAGACAGCAACTCACATTTAATAGCACAGGAAAGGAATTTTTTTTAATAAAGGAGGAGTGGTGGGAGGTAGAGCAAGGTAGCCTAGAGTCCCCGGATATTTATTTAAGGATCGCACCCGGTGTTTCACCTAAAATGATGCAGGAAATGCCTAGAAAACCTGAATCAGGTATGTCGGACTATTGGGTTCAAAAAAATATTATTTCTAACACCACTAGTGGTTGCTGTGCTCCGTTCCTACCAGCGATGTGAGGCGGAGATACTAAAATCATATTTCCAGCTGCTAGCCTGATGACGTCACCTCTTCTCAAACCAATTTTCCAATCTATCCATACGAGAAGATATTACTCAAATTGAGGATTTTTCTAATTATTAATCCTCATAAATGACTCAATATTCTCTAAAAATTAATAAACTGGACAATTCCTAACAACAATTAAAATACGTATAAGAAGCGCAAGGTACTTGATAAATTCTCTGGTCCAGCAACAATCAATATCGTCTCTTATTATTATTCTTCATGCCCAATTTAAAACACAGTCAGGAAGCGAGACGTTACAATACTTAGATAAAGGAATCTCCCACTAATGGACAAAATTAAGTAATTAAATATTTGTTTCGTTGCTCATTCAAAGTTGCAAGAGCCGCAAGAATGACACGCCACACAAACCAAGTTACGAATTTTACTGCAAAGCTGAATCGAACAAGAATGGATAAGATGATGTGAAAGCAGAAAGGGAAGCCTAACAATAAAGGATCGCGTTGGTTTCTGAGACTATAAACTTAAATTTTTATGTAATAAAAGGGAACATAGCCTCGTAAAGTTTCATAGCATCAGTTAGGACGTTAACTGTAGAAATATCTGATTTTATATAAAGCATTTAACAATTATAAAACCTTCACTTTTAGACCAACTTTAATTTTAAAATCCATTAGGAAGAAAAAATTTCTAAACAGGTGGACATTTCAACGCGTCTTTCAGTAACAGAATTTTTTCAGGGAATCGACATTTTTTATATAATTCTAGAATTTTACCTGGTGTAAATATCCCATCAATAAATTTTTGATACAGGCATTTTTTTATATCATATTGAATGTTTAATTTATCCTTTTATATAGTTTATGGATTAATCTTTGGAAAGTGCATATTACTATTACCATGAATTCCTTAATATTCACATACAACCAAAAAAAATCGTTACTTTACATTGACTTGTCAATGCAACAAATTCTAAAGGACATGGAAAAGATAAACAGTATAATGGGTAGGATTGAAAATACTTTTATTCATTTCCAATCCTGCATGATTAAAACTGTCAACTGAAGAATTTAGTCTTTCAATCACAAGACCTTTCAACGCAAATTTTTATATTCATTTTGAATTAATAACTAGAAGAAGAGAAGTAAAACAACAAAGGTATGACTTGGAACTATGCTATCCCATATCATGAAATTAATGTAAAATTTATATACCTAATGATTTCTACTTTATACTATTTTAAAGAAATGGGCAAAATCGTTAACCAATATTACTTGTAACATACTAATCAAGTGTGTTTTTAAATGCATACCAATAAGAAAAATTGATTGTAAGTCTTTGATTTCAAAATAAATGCCAAAATTTAAGTGCAAATTGCTCTTTATACTATGCCTAATCCTTGTAATTTTTATAATTCTTATCTGTCTGTCTCAAAGTTTGCTTCAAATAGTCTGCGATACGGCTAAACGTATTTCAATAAGAATTTTGGGGTTCAAAGAAAAAAATTTAACTTAAATTTTCGTGTATGTTCCATTTTTATATCTTTAAGGGTTCGAAAATATGAATGTAAATATTTGTGAAAAGATTGTTATTGTCATCTAGCGATTATTATGACCAAATGCAGAGCCAAAGCCGGGTGGAATAGAAAATTCTCAGGGGCTGACAGAAAAGTTTCATTTGAGCTGATTTGGCACAACTATAAAAAATTATAAACTAGAAAACTGAGCTTCAATTGAAGCACTGCTAATTCTTTTAAACTGAAACTACGTTTTTTGCAAAGATATTACCAAGGTCAAACATTTTCACACCATCCTGATAAACAGATCCTCCTATCTCTGGATGTTATTTCTTTATTTACAGGTGTCTCTTTTGAAGTAGTTATCCAACAGCTTAAAATGCAGATGGACTACTTTTGAAGATATTCACCTATCGATCGGACTCAAATGCTATCAAACTTGTGCGTAATTAATTTTCCAAAAGAATTTTTGGACTGTCAATGAGTTCTTCATAATCTGCGGTTCTTGCTATTTATGTAATACTTATAGATGTATTATCTTGAAAAGCGTAACTTCCGTACCATGTTACTTTTTTGGATTATATTTCATAATTGTACATATAAAACGGTAACTTTGTTAAATTGTTAGAATCCACATCCCGGTACAGTAATTAATTCGGTCAAACCGTTATTAAACCGGCATCGAGAGCGTTAAGTTTATAAAAGTTTACCTCACACGCCCCCTTCTCTGTAAAAGCTGACGAATTGTTCATATCAACCAACCTTAATCGAGTAAAGAAATTCACGGGTAAATTTTTTAAGAACAGAATAGCTGACTACCCGCGGTTATATGTTTTTTTACAATCGCGAAATTAATCCCCCTATTCAGAAAATGATCAACATCCGAAATACCGAATTATAAGCCCATTTCTGAAATAATTGGAAAACCAATAAATATCGGATTACTCAAATTCTTGAATAAATATAATATTTTTCATAATAGCAACATGATTTCCGTAAAGATAAGCCCACAAATAGCGTTATCATTCAAAATATCCAGAATTCATTGGTTGAAGACCTGAAGGTGGTTTGCATATTTGCTAACCTGCCTAAGGTTTTCGACACGGTAGATCACCAGATAATACTTAAAAAGTTGGAATATTACGGTATACGGCGAAATGCGTCACTTTCACCAATATCGTGTATTACAAAGCGAAAACAACAAGTAGTGGACGAAATTAAAGATGGCCAACTTTATTTTTCTGATTGGGAGTTTATAATATGTGAATTTCCTCAAGGACTAATTCTTGGAAATTTACTTTTCATTCTATACATAAAAGTTCTTCCAGGATACGTACATCCTGTAAAATCGATTCTCTACGCGGATGACACAAATTAGTTATTGCAAATGAGAATTTCGATACTCATGGTAAGAAAGTAGACAGCAGTCTGGACGTTCTAAATGTCAGGCATAAAGCTAATAAATTATCCCTCAACCTAGGTTAGACTAAGTTTAATGTTGATGCTAGTAACAGTCCCGTAGTCAATGCGAATTTCCTAGACCCTCGGAGTGATGATAAATTAAAGTGGAATGGCCATATAAAACTTCTTGCTGGGAACGTAAGTACAGCATTTTATTGCCTCAGAACATTAATGCAACACGTTGACACAGAATACGTAAATCTAGTGTACTTCGCGTATTCTCATTCAGTGATGTGCATGGAAAACTGCTCCAGGAACATTGAAATATTTAAGTTGCTAAAACGTTCCTCTATATTATTTTCTAGTGCGGATTTTATATCGAGTTGCAAGGAATTCTTCAAAAGCTTGCGTAACCTGGCGTATAAATTTGTAAAACGGAACATGAATTTGTTACAAACGAATGTTATTAGAAATATATCATCTCTAAGGTCAGCCGCATCGACTTGCTCTTTACCAGAAAATTATTTAGCATATGGGGATTATTTCATATAACAGCCTTCCTCCAGAGGTTAAGAACAATTATGATTACAAAAGTTTCGTGACTCATTGTAAAATGTTCCACTAAATGGTGCGTTTTACTTTGTACAGGAGGTTCTTGTTCGTTCCTCTAATTGTTGAAATTAATATTCATGCAAAAAGTGTTGGTTTGTAAAATTTCCTATTACGTAATTTTAAAACTTTTGTATAGATTCTAGTGCTCTTTTTTTTGTTTGTTTCATGTTTTACCTGAGGCAGATCCAAGAAGTGACATTTCCATTGTTTATGCGTGTGTTTGTGCTTCTCAGTGTGTTTGTTCCTTTTAGTGTGCGTTTCGTTCTTTCAGTTACATTATACCGAATCTTGACTCCAAATCATCGGGCGAAGAAGCAATATCATAGTTGTTCAAAATAGTTAGCGAAACAGGCAGCAAACCAAAGGATTTTAGTAAAAACGTAATTATCTCCATACCGAAGATGACAGACTGATAGATGCGAACAGCACAGAACAATTAGTTCAGTAACCCATGCGTGCAAAATATTAGCAAAAATAGTATATAGTAGGATGGAACGACAAATAGAATGCGAGTTATAAGATCAATTTGGTTTTAGGAAGAATGTAAGGACAAGAGAATTAATGTTGACTTTGCGTTTAGTTTTAGAAGACGGAATAAGAAAAACCGGCCTACGTTTATGGCATTTGCAAATTTACATAAAGCCTTTGATAATATGAACTGGAAAACACTACTAAGGATTTATATAAGGACAGGAATTAAATATGGAGAAAGAAGGCCTATACATAACCTCTACAGAACGCAGAAAGCAGTAATTAGAATTAAAATCAAGAAAATAAAGCATAATTCAAGAAATGAGCAAGTCAAGGATGCAATCTGTCGCCCGTGCTCTTTAACTTAGATATAGAACAGGCGACGAAGAAAGTTAAAACGGAATATGAAAAAGAAATAAAATCCCTACGTTTTCTGATAATATTGGAGTATTAAAGAAGTAATAAGAAGACTTGGAATCCATTATGAACGGCATGAACGTGGGCACGGAGAAAGAGTTCTATAGAGGATTAATATAAGGTAAATCATGGTAATGGAGTGTAGTATGGGAAACAGTGGAATAGCAAAGGGTGTTATGTTGGGAAGGGATATTTTGAAGGAAGTTGAGAATTATGCTACTTGGGCAGCATAATAACTAGGGATGGTAGAAGTAAGGTAGACATAAAGAGTAGGATAGCACAGGCAAGTAAGGCTTTCGCGAAAAAGAGAAATTTACTTACGGGTAATATGTGTTAATATGTGCTAAAATGTTCGTATGGAGTGTGGCTTTATATGGGTGCGAAACGTGGACGATAGGAGTTGCGGAAAGGAAAAGAATAGAAGCCTTTGAAATGTGGTGTTATATAAGAATGCTGAAAATCAGATGGGCGGAGAAAATCACTAACGAGGAAGTTCTAAACAGAACATGGGAAGAGCAAACAATATGGAGATCGTTGACGGAGATGAGGGATAGATTAATAGGCCACGTTTTGAGACATGAGGGTCTTGTAAGAGGGAAGTGTGTGGGGTAAGAACAGAAGAGGAAGGCCAAGGATAGAATACGGTAAGCAGGTTATGGAGAATGTGGGATGGGCTAGTTATACGGAAATGTAAAGGCTTGCGCAAGATAAGTTAGCATGGAGGGTTGCATCAGACCACTGTAAGGATTGAATACAATCACAACAACAATTGCAGAAACAGCTCTCGGGTTTCCACACGGGTACCATAGTAATCAATGTGCGACGTTTCGACAAGCTCTGTTGCCGTCTTCCAGGCGGAATATGGCAACAGAGCTTGTTGTCGAAACGTCGCACAATGATTACTATGGTACCCGTGATGAAACCCGAGAGCTGTTTCTGCAACAATTACACCGAGAAAGCTTTCGATCTCTAACAACAACAATTATATATTATTTTGTTCTTATAATTATGTTATGATGTATCTTATTTTCCTCAACTGAGGACAAATAGAAATAACAATAAATCTAAATCTAGGTGCGTGTTTTGTGTTGCGGACTCTTGGTAAGACTTATTGTTCTGTTTGTTCTCTTTCCTGTTGGTGGCATCTCTAGGTATACGTCGGCCTCTTCTCGTCTCGTCTTAGTTTCTGCAAAGCTGTATCGAGTAGTGCTGTGGGTGATGAGTGCGTGGGCGGGGCGGCGCTGTTCGTCGCGCAGCCTTGAATGGGTCCGCGTGGAGCGCTGAATGAGTCCGCCCGCAGCGAGTGCAGTGAGTGTCGGGCTGTTGGGCGGTGCGGTAGTGCGGTGACGTGACGTGATGCTGGCTCTGGCTCGAGTGCTGCTTGTGGTGTGGGCCGCCGCCGCCGCCGCGGCAAGAGTGGCGGCGCAGGAGGACGCGGCGCCCAGCAGCTACGAGGGCGGCATCCGGACTCGCTGCTACGACGACACCGGCAAGCCGCAGGTAAGCGTTTCTAATATCACACCAAAGAAAAATTCTGGGATTAAGTGATGACGTACCGCATTGTCAAACTTGACTGGCCTATTTATCCACACTTAAGTGGACTCTTGTCTTGTACCAGAACCGTCATTATTTCCAACAAACGGAAGAAAGTTTTAAGGAAATCCGCCACTCACGCGCTATTAATATTTTTGCCTAATTTGTTTAGTCACTGACGTTTCGATGACTGCCGTTAGTTTGAATACCTTCCGTCCGGGTAATAGCAGATCAACATTTTTTTTATTGTCGATTCGTGCAAACACAGAAGAATTGTACGAAATTCTTCACGAAATGCTTACCAGACAGCGGGGCGTTCAAGTGCGTTTAATACAAAACAGACGATTATTTTGGGAGCTGAGGACGGGAACCCTACAACGTGTTATTTAACGTTCAACAACTTTTCCAATAAAACTTTAAATCTCAAAAAAATTGTTCCGTACAGGATTAGATTTTTCAAAAATTACCAGCATAAATGTTCATTCACATTCGTGGGATTATGGCACTTGGGACAAGTATTCGTCGGAGATAAGTTTTTGTGGTAACTTTTGATCGTAGGGAAAACCAAAAATTGTCGACGTTTTGTCGTTACTCTTTTCGAAACACTTTGGCGACTGCTCTGATACAATACGGCGAAAACCTGCAAACGACTTAAAAATCACTAATTACCACACGCTTGGTTATATGACCTGTATCGTGTTTTTGATATTGCTGTGAGTATTCTTCAGAGGTCGTCGTTTCTCAGCTATTTTCTACATATCACGACTGAGCCCCGATGCTATATGTTGTGTCATTTCACCGTTCGAGTATTCGGACTTGGTGTGGAGTGGAGCCAATCAATCTTCTGATATAACAAAGATCAGATTCTTTCAGCTAATTGATATCAAGTTAATCGCAATATCTGTTGAAATATCTCGACCCTTTACTTGCGAATAATTTTCTCTAAAAACTTACGAGTTCAATATAACAGGAAGGTAATAGTTGCTCAGTTGGCTTGTGAATCTGGTGAAACGTTTAGAACTTCTCGAGCAACTCCTTTCCAGATAATTCCGGAATTAACTTATATCATATAATGCGTTTGCGGTGCACAAAACATTGTCTTTCTATGTTCCTTCTTTCCTCAACACATTAGTAAAAGACGATTGCTCTCAGAGCGTAGCTAAATTAAAACTGTCTCAAAGTCCGAATATTCTTCCTCCTTTTTCCGAGATGATAAATTTTGTTCTGTTGAAGCTGTTTTTCTTATATAAGAACTGTTTTACTGGAGACTCACTCTAATAATGTACCGACAGGATTTACCTGTTTAATATAAAAAATTGGACAGTTTTCCTACATAAGTAAGATCCCGGATGGTCGTTGCCAACTCACTCAGAATCTACAGCTTGGATCCAGTCTAATGACTGAGACTGATTTGGTCCACGGAAAAAAATTACAGCAACATGCAGGTTTCCACTAATATCAATTTTTTGAAGAGTGAAAAAGAAGCCAATGGCTTTAGTCGAAAGCTCCCCGAGATACTTAAGTGGAAATAAATTTTTGTTGAAAAATTTCTGCAAATGTTTAATTTTCAACTGATAAACCAAGAATGAAAGAGCAATACAAAATAATAGAAACATACGAAATATTAATAGTTCTAATATCTTAAGTGATAATTTTATGATAAAACACGATTTTCTAACTTATGACACTAGTTGTCTTTCAGAAATATTTTCACCTCCCTGTTTTTTCATTAGTTGTTATTTTATTAATTAATATTATGCTTTATTCAATTTTGGCATTTATTCTGACTGGTTTTTATTTAAAAAAATCATGTCATATTCAGAAGTTGAAGGTGGTTGTACTTACGTAGCAGACATATTTACAATCCTTGTGAATTTATTTTGATCTAATACCGCATTTAATCACTTTTACAGTTATTGTTTCATACTTCGAATGCAGTATATTATATCGGGAAGGAAGTTTAGAATCAATATTTTTACAATTGTAAAGAGTAAAGCTGGAAATTTTAATTAAAATGACATTAAATTTAAAAAAATGATTGTAGAATCTTCTTATCTTTTCTACGATCACCATTTACATGTAAGTGAAAAGGGGAGTGATATGAATTTTAAACCTTTTCCTCTGAAAACTAACAGAGTTTTTACTGTTCGAAACGAAGGATTATTCTTTTTCTCATATTTTTTCTAGTATAGACAATGGAGCACCCGATAATTTCTACTGTAAATATTTCAAAACCATTTACAGACAGTGTGAACATGTAAAATTAAATTAAATGTTCAACGTTTTCTCTGCCTTCTAAAGTACAGTCCAAATGAATGTGAAAGGGCGGTAGCAAGCCGTTATAAATTAAAGCCCAAAGATCTTTGTAAATGGACAACTATGTTTAGAATTCTGAGGCCAATTAAATGCATGTTTCAACGGGATTTTCTAGAATATTCAAGACAAAAATTTGTAATTATTTGATCAAAATGCGATTTTTAGTGCAGCAAACTTGGATCTCCACAAGTTCAAAGCACCTTATACTACATTTTTTTAAATACGAATTTTCTTCAAAACTCACTTGTAATTGAAACCGGAGATTGTGGCTGAAAAAAAAATTTTTTAATTGAATACGTCATTTGGCGAAGTCTTGTTTTAAGTTGTTAATGATTTAGTGATGTTGAGTTCAGTAATCGTAGAATATTTTACATATTTTAACTCGGATATCAAAATCAAAATTTGTTCTCAAAATATCGAGGTTTTTTCATTAGATTTACCAAACATTTTTCCGCTTGCCACGCTACTCGTATTAGCTAAGATGTTCACAACACAAATCGCATTCTGCGGAATGTTACATTAACAATGAACTGCATATCACAATCTGAAACATTAGTACTAAATATTAAAAGTATGCTGATTTGGGGATTGTATGACGATTTGGTCCATGATCTTTATTGAACAGTTGGCTTTGACTGCGGGTGCTGAAGAACTCTCGCTCACCTCTTTGTTTCGTCATCTGAAGGGCCTCGGGGCAGAGCGAAGGGCTACAAGTGCCTGCCGTTCATCGTCGCTTCAGTGATTCACCCTCACGGCTAGCTGCTGTGGGTGGAAGCCGCGTCATCCAATCTCCAAAACAATAGTAGTCTACTTACTAGCAGCAAAATGTTTTATTATATAGTTATTCTCACATACAGTTACTTCCTTGTTCCGTTATATTTCTCAACATTTGTCGATAATTGTTAGCTTAAACGCGCGATCTAAACTATAAAACAACTAAAAACTATCTGCGCCACTATAATCATTTCCTTTCTTTGAATAAATAATTGCAAATTGATTTTTGCGACCTTGGAGGCAATGTCAATGAGATCTTGAAGACAATATCGTGCAAGAGAAACTCTATTGCATGACTGATTGAGGTAACTTCATGCATTAATTTAGCTTGTATCAAAACATAAGAGAAGTTCATGATAATCTATTCCTGTGATTCATTTCATCAACGGTAGAACTTTTTATCTATCTACGCAATGTTTTCATGTCGCTATTGTGGTATTCAGTCCTAAAACCTCATGCTAACCCATCTTTCGCAAGCCTTTTCATTTCCTTATATCTAGCACAACCAAAATCCTCACTAATCTGCTGAGCGTATTCCATCCTTGTCCTCCCTCTTCTGTTCTAACCCCACACACATCCCTCTAATGCTAATTTTACAAGACACTCGTATCTTAAAACGTTTCTTTTTAAACTATCCCTTCTCTTAGTCAACTTACTCGATATTGCTCGCTTTTCCCCTATTCTGTTTAGAACTTCCTCGTTACTTACAATATCCACCCATCTGATTTTCAGCACTCGCCCATAGCACATAATTTCAAAGGCTTCTATTCTTTTCCTTTTTCCCAACTCGTATCGTCCACGTTTCGCACCCATATAACGCGCACACCATACGAACATTTTTTAGCAACGATTTCTAAATATTCACACTTATATTACCAATAAGTAAATCCCTCTTTTTCGCGAAAGCCTTAATCTTTCCCTGCTCTTCGTCAACGATCTTCATATTGTTCGCTCTTCCCCTATTCTGTTTAGAACTTCCTCGTTAGTGATTTTCTCCACCCATCTGATTTTCAGCATTCTTATATAGTACCACATTTCAAAGGCTTCTATTCTTTTCCTTCCCACAACTCCTATCGTCGACGTTTCTCACCCATATAACGCCACGCTCCATACGAACATTTTTAGCAATAATTTCCTAATATTCACACTTGTTACTCGTAAGTAAATCCCTCTTTTCGCGAAAGCCTTACTAGTCTTTGCTATCCTACTCTTTATGTCTACTATACTTATTCCATCCGTAGTTATTAAGCTTCCGAAGTAGCAGAATTCCTTAACCTCCGTCAAAATATCCCTTCCCAATCTAACACCCTTTGTTATTCCACTTTTTCCCAACTACATTCCATTATCTTGGTTTCATCTATTAATCCTCATATTGAGCTCTTTCTCATAAATAGTCTAACCATAGAAATTTATTTATTTTCGCCGTTTTTTGTGATTATCCGTGAAACATGTTTCATAATAGTAGTATATACTCCAGTAATTGTATCAAATGTGCTAGTACTAAAACAGCTAGGTAACATCATTTCAATGTTCCTTCGATATACAGAGTGACCAGTTTATCTGAAGATATTTGAAATATTTAGAAAACTGTCCATCATATAAAAAAGTGGGCATTGTAATTTGTTTGCCTTGAAATGGGACACTCAACGACGAATTCGATAGCTGCCGAGATTGGCGCAGGAGAGAAATGAAATTAGTAAATTGGAACCTCCTTATTTTGTATTCCCCAGATTTTCTGATGTTTATTTGAACTACGATACGATCATTTCGTTTACCGATGCCGCGCTAATCAACGGAAATCAAAGTGGATAAAAAACGTATGAAAATGGGGATATCTTGAAAATTTTCTGTCTTGAATTTTTTCTGTTTTATGCCTTCTTCTTATGGGTATTTATGTATTCGTTGATCATCAAATCAAGTCCCGCCAACCTCTGTTTTCAGTTTCTATTTAATTTTCCTAATTACATGTAATTGAAATAATTTCATTTAACTTATTAAATAATTGCTAAATTCTATAATCGATCACATGGCGACTGAACGTTTCTTTAGTAAGTCTCATGATTTATTTCATGCGTATAACAAGTTTTTATCTGCTTATTCTGTAGCTACTTTTATGTCTAATTTAGCTTTACTTGTGCACATAACTTGTGAACCTTCTATCTTTTAGCCATTTCATTTTTATCCATCAGCTGTCTTATCTATTTATTTTTCATTTACCTTAGGTCCTTTCAGTAAAGTTAAACCTTTTTATGACATATTATCCCACATGTTATTTTTCTAGCTTCTTGCATCGTTAAGCCTATTGATGAGTTTCTGTTACGTCGCACAGTCGAACTCACATTGCGACGATCTATCACTATACCGGCTGACTGTAACGGGAAATCGCCGCTGTAATAATTACCCAAGTAGAGACAAGTCCTCCAATATTTACTAAATGTAATAGTGAACTTCGAAATTAAACTCGAGAACTGTTTTTCAAGCACTTATTTGATGCAAGCATAGAACGTCTCAGAGTAAAGACATCACCTGATTTAATTCCTTTCATTGTCCTTAATTTGTATAAAAACACCGCCATCTTCAAATGTTCTTCCTGTCCATATTCGATTTAATTACTAACCGTGCTTACTTTAATCGGCTGTAGCTGCCAGAGTTCCATTAGTTTATCGCCTTAATTTTATTGGTTGGGAACTAATCAATTTTACTTCTTGTGTCTCTAACCCTGACTTTCTCCACACCCATTCCTTATTAACCTACTTAATGAAGTTTCTTTTAATTATCAGTAGTTGTGATACTCAGCAAATTGTAACACTTTGTATATTGAAACCTCGTTCATTTCGTTCTCATACTCCTTGTCTTCCCGCTACACTTTAATTTTCTTTTTTTGTCCTATTCTTTAATTATATATCAGAAGTGATTTTTCTCTCTAACCGGATTCATAATTTTGATGTTTCTCACTAGACTTTAGCAAACACATTTATTTATCTTTATTTTTAATATAAACTGATTATTGGTTTTAAATTATTTTATTTAGCATATATTTTTCTGAAAAGCAAGGGATTGTTTAGATATTTATAACTCATTCTGGGGTTCTTTTAAGTTAGTGAATAATTATCCATCAGGCTTTCCGGTGTATTGATTGTCTGTAATCTCGATTCAGAATAAATTTGAAGGTGTGTACGCAAATTAAGTTTTCTTAAAATTTTAGGTGGTTTTTAAAATATGTGAATTATTATAAAAATGCAAGTCAGAATTGTTTAAGGTATTAATTACATTGAATTCGTTTCCTCCACAATTTTGGGACTTTTTTACAGGAAAAAATACATAAAAAAATTACTGATTGTGTTAAATTTCCTTAATGAATGCAAATTAATATTTTCAATTGCAAAATAGAGGTAGAGAAAAAGAGAGAAAGTTTTGCGTCCTGGACTGCATCCAATGACGGTAAATAAATACTTGGAAATTAGTATAAGTCTTTAATGTTTTAGTGAATAATAAAACTTCGGTTGTCAGTGTTATTATAAGAATGTCTGTCAACATGTAAATAGTATAACAGTAGTTAAAATGTGATGAAATGAATATACAATTTTTGAATTTCATCGTTCGTTGTTTAAGGTATTTGTTTTGAAACTCCTGCTGAGCTGTCTCCCCCTCTCACACGTTTGAAACAGAAACTTCTCATTCGGCACGAACAAAACGGAACCCGATCCCGCGTTGGAACACTTGGCATCCTACAGACATCTTCTAATGCTGGCCCCAAGTCGTACCATAAAGCGACATAAAATGGGTGCCTGATATTCAGCGGCACGAAATGGTAACAACTGCATTTATATCACGAAACGATTATCTGAGTAACATCAACACTTCATTGATTTATATCAAAGGTGGTTTGTACTAATCTTAGGCACACGTTTGGCTATATTTTATCTTATCTGTATACATACAATTATATTTTTCTTCGATTCTTTGTGGACTCTTTTGTATCAATAGTTACTTTTGCATACATTGACGTATATTATGATTGCGGAATTCTTGGTCTAAAATATCTAATTTGAGAATTTTATTGGTACGAGAAGCAGAAAGCAGTAGAAATCACTGCTATGCATTACTTCGTTGCCTTTTATTTATTATTAAATTTATTTACTAGAATTAGGAAGCAGGCATTTAGCACATTTCTTAAAATAATATCCCTGCTCAATCCATGAATTTCCTGATACGAACATTGGTAGATTCCTTTCCCATATCTTAAATCCTGGGACAGTGGAGAATAGGAAAGATAATTTTTTTGATGACTTCGCCCTTTCTTAATCTTAAAAATAACCCAGAAATTAGTCTTCCGATTTTCTAAGAACAATACAGCTCCGGATCCGATGGTCGCATTCAACATCCGATCCCAACTTTATGATTCACCTGGTATGCCGGATATTCCATATATATTGCCATATGTTCCGTTGTCACGGTGAATGCGCTTCATAACCATTTTGAAAACTCAATCTGGATCGAGTTGGACGTAAACGAGGACGTCAATGAGAAATAAATGGAAGTGGATTACGGAAACATAAAAGATGTTAATTGATTTAATTAACAGAGGTTCAAATAATTCAGAATTTATTTAAATAAATGTTTCCATGTTGGTAATCGATTTGATTTATTTGTTCCATTAGTTCTAGAAATAAAACAAAACAGAAAAGATAATCTTACAATCTGCAAATTAATAACAATTACTAAGAGTATAATATAACTTTTACAGTATGCTTACTATCTAAAATAAATATTTGACAAATATCAGTAATATTTAAATATGGGAATAAAAAAAACACGCTCACGAACACTAGGAAGAACAGAAATAAAGTTTCTTTTTCATTAGTATTCTTATTAATATTATTTGTAAATGTTTTACTTTTAAGCAGTTGAAGTTAAATAAAATTAATACCTACTGATTCCTCAAGCTTGTATAGTTGAAATGTTTTTTGCCATTTATACCCATTTAGTAATTAATAAAAAAAATTTTCTTTCTCTGATCGAGAATTTATAGAAAGATGATTCTATTGGGTTTTCGTAGTGTATATAATTAAAAATAACAATTTTTGAGTTCGCCTTTCGCATCTGTAAACAAATTACTGCATATAAAGGATAAAATGCGGATAAAATTTATCTGCTGAAGATTTTAATTAAATTGGAATTCTCTGTGCAACGTTTGTCAAGCCGCTCTATATGACGGTAAAACTTCAAATAAAGACTCAATTTTAGTATTACCAGCCCTATGATTATTCACTTAATCCCTTTCATATGTCATCAATCTTTCTTGAGTGCCATTAGGGGATGCAGCCAAGTAGACTATTCCAATCATTTCTATGCAACAGTGAAACTTTTCCTATATCAGTCTGATGTTCGATCTGCCTAATTTTTCTGGAATGGTCCGCTTTAGATAAGTGGGAGGTAAAAGAAAACGGTTCACAATTCTCCCCGTCTGTTCATTACTGTGTGCCGCTATTAATGCATGAAGTATAGCCTGGTTCCCTCTATTTGCCTACTTCTCTTAACATATTTTCCTTCCCCCAAGTCTACAAGAGAATTTAAATTTGTTTTTAAATTTTGACCAGTGCTTGAATCCGCCCATTCCTAACACGCTCTCCTATACTTTAAAAATTACTCTATAAAACCTTAAGAAAAATTTCGTCAAAACCCTGTGCCCGTAGTTTCCATTCCTTTATTGGAATTTACATGTTTGCATCATGACAGGTCATTACTAAACTTTACACTAAAATATTTGGAGCTGTTTGGTACGTTTAATTCGTCCCCTAGTTTCTAATTGACTCTCTTACAATTTTTCTAATCTGTAAACTTAAAAGTCTAACGAAACACTATATTTAGTGTCCTATTCTGGTAACGGCATTTTAACCTGGTTTTCCACTTAAACCATTCTCGTTGATTCGCGATTTTTAATACAATTATATCGTTCGTCACCCGCGTTCCCGGGAGCAGCCATTTAGAAGCTGCGTAGATTATTCTTTTTGCTTTACCGACTGAGCCAATTTGATTAAATTTTACTCGTAAATTTATATTTTCACTAAAATTTAATTTGAGTTAAATTTCTTCTGGAAATTTGATAACGTAATATTATAATTAAATGGAATATTCAAATTAAATACATTTTTATTATTATTATTTAACAATTTGATAATAAATTTAAATATTCAAATTAAATACATTTTTTACTAACTGCTTAGCGTATTACATCCTTGTCCTCCCTCTTCTGTTCTTACCCCACACACTCCCCTCTAATGCTAATTTTACAAGACCCACATGTCTTAGAACGTGGCCAATTAATCTATCCCAATAATGGACAAATATTTCGTTCAAATATAAAATTTACAGAATAAAATTATAAAGATAATATTGACTTTGTAATGATTAAACTACACAAAAAAGATTATAATTACATGCGTTCAGTGACGGTTACAGCCAAACTTTTATTTGACAATGTGTTACTATTACCGTTAAATTCCAACTATAAAAATTAATTGATACAAAAAATTAAATCACTGTAGCAAGTAAGATACCGTAAATTTTGTTTAAAGTATTAGTATCATTGTGGACATATAGTGCATTCAGATTACACCGGATATGTAGCAATTCACTCATCGGTCTTGGGAAACAATTTTCTTTTGTTTGTAGTTAAGTTATTTTAGAACTTTATGTAGCTGATGAAGTTCAAAATCTTGACGAAACGTCGTCGAGAAGTTGATTAGTGTCAAAAAACGGAGGCATGTTGACTGATTTGTAGATCATCTATTGAAGTTCAAAGTTGGTGTGAAAATTGATGTTCTCGTGCATCATTTATAGTACATTTTATATTTGAGACAGTATGTTACCCCACCCGCTGTTCCTGTCAGAACACTGTCATGAATACTTGTGCAGACGACAGCAAAGGTTTGAAATTCAGATTAGATTTCCGGGCGGCATCATGGGAGGTCAGATGGTCTTGCTAACAGCGTGGTGTTTGAAACTCAACCTGCTGGCAACAATAAAACGGAAGGGAAGATGGGAGCCAACTCATATTTATGCATTAAGACCTAATATGACAAGTGGATTCGAGGATTGCCGCATGAATATATGAATTGAAATGCAGGTAAAACACGGTTGAAAGTAACTTTATGTAAATCTCGGACACGAGCAGTACGAAACAGTCGACCATATCCGCCGTAAAGATCGGTTATGGCCTGTTAGGCGGCGACTGACACGCTTCTCAATGCTTCTGGTATTAGGCCACGTAATTTCCTCACTTATAAACACGTCAGCTGAGTCTCACTCGGGCTGTATCAATGCATCAATGAACGGCATTATACCTGCTAATCAATTTGTGAATTGCGAAAGATCCCACAGGAGACACGACGTGTTACTAAACATTCAATGGAACCGGTTTGATTTAATCCGCGTCGCGCACAACGATGAAAACATATCAGTTGCAATTTATTTCGCAAATATTTATTTACGGGTAAATGAAATAAACGTTTAAAATCTAATACCAATCAGAAGTTGAGTTCTTAATTACAAGACAAGCTGGATGTCCATAATTACCTTTGAGGAACCAAGAGGAGCAAAACTTTTGTTTCTCGACCTTCTTATTTACAAATTTATATTGTGTTTTCGCTATTTCTTTTTTAATTGGTACACTTTAAACACAGCCTTTTATATTTTAAGAGTTTTAAACTTTCTTCTTTCGCAGTATTTGTAAAATTTGCATGAATAGCATGATGAAAAAGGTGCCGTAACCGTCACACGTTTCTAGTAGTCTTTAAATTATTATAATTATATAAAGTTACATTACCTCTGTAAACAGTCTCTTAAAAGTATTTTAGTTTATTGCTTTAAAATTTATTAGTTCTATTTCCAGGATCTTTCGATCTTATTCTGAGTTATATTCATCTAGGATATAACATAATAATAGTTATGACATTCATATTATAATTTTTTTACATTATAATTTAAATATTTTTGTGAACGGTATATGATTAATATTATAATTTAATTGAGATGAATATGACTCAAAATAGGACCGAGGAAAACTCCTGGAATTAAAATTGAAAAATTTTAATGGGAAAAAAATTAAGTTACTTTAGGAATCTGTTTTTACAGTTGAAATAATTTTATGTAAATATATTAATTACCGGGATGGTGGAGTAGAAAGGGATAACCTATTTTTCTTTGACTGGAGAACTATGTATTGCTTATTTCCATATTATTTTTAGTATTGAAGTGAGACTCGTTAGAAATTTGACCAACTTATTCTAGGAAGGATCGTTCAACATGAAAATAATTGAAAATTCTAACGAAATAAACAATTATTATCAATCAGTTGATTTCAAACTTATCCTGCACAATTATTTATCTTAGTTGAGACTGATGTATTTAATGACCTATTAATACAATGAAATCACGGCAGCCGACTTGACCAAGTCCTGACTTTACCTTATGAATGAACGCTTTGTTTTGGCGTCGTACATCTGTGAATTTATAATTTTTCAGTATTTTGACAGAAGGTAAGCTACAAAATTGTTCGCTTCTAACTCTTTAATGGTATATATTAATAAACTGGATGTATTTTGCTGCATATAAGTCGCGTATTAGGTTTACATCTGCTTGAATTAAGTCTCGGTGAAAATCCTTAAACTTGCGTGTTGGGCGGAACGGGATACTAATGTATAAGGCAAAATGCTGTATGTTCCTCAAGGAAAAAAAGGAGAAACTGACAGATTCCTCTTATAAAATGAGTTACAGAGCGCTGTATCCAAAACGAATAGATAAAGAAAGAGTGATTGGGAAAAAGAGAAAAATGCTAGCAAAGGCTGTGAAGTTGCAATAAAATCTCTTTGCGAAAGGAAAAAAATTGTTAAATCAATCAACCGTACGCTAAATAAATATAAGAAAGAAAACACAAAAGGTGTTAAGATTTTTCTAAAACTTTATTTAATTCCACTAATTGTAAATACGAAACATCTTATCCCGTTCTGCCTCAAAGAGTGAGGCACAAAAATTCAAAAAATCTATATGCGTTGTTTCAAGTTATATTCATATTAGATTAAGTAAGTAATAGAATAAAATAATGTTTTATACCTTTATGAAACGATTTTTATTTTTCGAAAATTTTAAAACATTGGTTAAACAATAAGAGCCCCGTTCTACCCCTACTTCCCCTATATGTGTATTATAATGTTTGTATATCAGATACCAACGGAATCCTTAAATTAAAAATTTGAGTTATTGTAAAGTAATTATTATTAGACATCAAACACTCATGCTTTATCAGTAAATTGACTATATTTTCCAAATTATTGGGGAAACAGTAGATTCATACAATAGTTTAAGTAATATGCGGAGATTGCGGAGACCATTTTTCTATGGAAGGAAATTGTTTTCAGATCAATGTCGTTCATAGTTTTCATTTCATTATATTCTGACAGGTATTTTCGGTCTTCCTCGCCCATTCACCAGCTATACCGTTGGGAAAAAATATTTTATAAAAACAAACTCGTCTCTCGTCATTCGGAAGGACGTGAGAATAGTGCCCAATGCCCGACCTACCTGATGCACGTTTTCTAGGGTTTTCCCTTCATCTCTTTAGGTGAAACACCGGGTAGGTCCTTTAAACAATAGCCTGGGGGCCCTAGTCATCCCTTGGCTACCTTGCTCTACCTTCCGCATCCCCCCTTTTCAATTCCCATCCTATGCTATTAAAGGGGAGTTGCCTGTTACAGGATCACCCTCATGTAGCCTGTTATCCCAAAAAAAGCTTCATTTTTAAATGGAAATTGTTCTATTTAATAGTCTTTTCTTAATGGCAACTGACTATCTCTTTTATAAAAGTGGGTAAGGCTTATAGTAAGTTACGATTAAAAAAAATTTGACAATCTGGTTAATTTTCAACAGTAATTTCCTTCGATGTCTCACGATATTTCTATTCAACCGCTCGTTTGGCCAAGAAGTAGCAGAGAGTATTTATTGTTGTTGTTGTGATATTCAGTCCTAAGACTGCACAAGCCTTTTCATTTCCATATAACTATCATATCTAACATCCTCCATAATCTGCTTAGCGGATCGCATCCTCTCCTCCCTCTTCTGTTCTTACCCCTCACACTTCCCTTTAATGCTAATTTTACAAGATCCTCATGTCGCAAAACGAAGCCCATTAATCCATCCGTTCTCTTGGTCAACGTCCTCCACATTGTTCGCTTTTCCCCTATTCCTCGTTACTTACTCTATCCACGTTTTGCGCCTATATAACGCCACGCTCCATACGAACATTTTTAGCAACTATTTCCTAATATTCACACTTATATTACCCGTAATAAATGCCTATTTTTCGCGAAAACTTTCCTTCCATATGCTATCCTACTCTTTAGGTCTACTATACTTCTACCATCCCTCGTTATTATGCTTCCCAAATAGCACAATTCCTTAACTTCCTGAAATATATCCCGTCCTAGAGTAACGCCCTTTGTTATTCCACTGTTTCCCATACTACACTCCATTATTACCTTGGTTTTCCCTCTGTTAATCCTCATATTGAACTGTTTCTCCATGACCACGTTCATGCCATTTATTATGGTTTTCAAGTCTTCTTCTGAATCCCCTAACATTAAAATATCGTCGGCAAATGGTACGGTTTTTATTTTTTTCCTTGCAGTATGATTCATTTTCCGTATTCCGTTTTAACTTTAATCATCGCGTGTTCAATATGTATAAGTTAAACAGCACGGACGACAGACTGCATTCTTGGTTTACTCCTCTCTTGATTTCGGCTTTCTTTTCATGATCTTCAATTCTAATTACTGCTGCCTGCCTTCTGTAGAGGTTATGTACAAGCCTTCTTTCTCGTTAATTTATTCCTGTATTCATTAGGTGGCAGAAAATCTGAAACTTTTTGGCTTCCCACGAAAACTATGATTTGTCTTTATGTTGAACGAGGCAGGCGTCATACGGTAAATTATACAGACCAAATCTACTTTACCATCTTTATGGATAATAAAGAACATTTAAAAGTTATGATTAACTTATTGGACTCTTTTCACGTGAAGGAAATTTAGTGAAAACTTTTGCTGAGAAGTGTAACACAGAGGAAAGAAAAATGATCGTCTCAAGATGATCCGATCCCATAAGGATTCTGAAGCTTGATGCACTTCCTCAAGTGATCCTCTGGATAGTGACACAAACTGCTGCCTCTAACAAAGCGGATGTGCTGATCCAATTCTGCCAAGTGAGCATGTCGCACGCTCTCCACTTGCGACACGCCTCTGTAAGCAACAAACACACACCAATCGTCTTGTGCAGCTCTTGTTTGTCATCTGTTCGCACACGCACCAAGCGGAAAATCCCAGGAACTCGGACAAAGTCATAACAACCGAACTTATATCTAGTTCTTATTGCAACGGGGATTAAGACAGGAAATTCATTCAGTCTTACCTTCAGTAACTTGCAAAATTGCTCCTCCTTTGCTATTCAATGAAGAGTCCTCCACGTAGATAAGACTCACGTAGCTTGTTTATCGAAAAACAAAATCGGAGCAGAATATAGAATACAGATTTCACTTATTTTAAGTTCAGCTTGAGATCAGATTCATATAATCAAAGTCGACATAAATCAAGACGACGCTGGAGATTGATTCAACGTCAAAGCAACCCGGATATTTTCTTAAAATTTCCGGCAGAATTAAAAAATGATAGTTTCTTTCCAGTGGTAATCGAATTTTCGCTTGAGGTAATCTTATATTTGTAAGATTTATGGTCAGGGTTCATCGCAATACTGAAAATGAATTATGTTACAAAAAAAGTAAATCATAGTCAGTCTTAAGCAAGATTTTAAATTCACTCAAACACGATCTAAATCTAGAAAACGTTAGACTGCGCACAAATTAATTATATAAATAGTTCCCCCCCAAAAATTCTAAACTAAAAGCTATTTTTTAAATTAATGTAATTCAATACTAAAAACGTTGCTGATGAGATGTTTTATAGTTTTAATATTTCTCGTAGGTGGTGAAACAAATAACTGTAAATTAAACTGCAGAGAAAGGAATGGACTAGAATAGGCGAATCTGTCGGGAGAGACGATACCCTCGATGATGGCTCCTTCTGTCTTTGGTGTAAAAGGTTCTCATAAACCGAGGCTCTCGTACAATTTGAGGGGTGTATGTTCTGTGCATACGGTCTGTCCGTTAGTCATACTGGCCGTCTAGACACTGATAAGGGAATGCTGCGTTCCACAGCAATTTTCTTCTCTTGTCATTCGGAAGGGCATGAGATCTGCCTGATGACGGTTTACCCAGCATATCTTTGAAGTGATTACAAGGTATACTCCTTAAACTATATATAGTCCGGAGATCTTACTCTCCCTTCCACATCTCTCATTCAAATTCCCTTAAAAGGGGGTTGACGTTAAGTGGATCACCCTCATGTAACCAGTCACTTCTGAAAAAAGGAATAGGCTGGGGGATAATATGATCAGAATAATGTGGTTTATAGTAATGTGCTAATAACTAAAAAATTATGAGTATGGTTTTTACGATCACCAAACTAAATAGTTTTTCTAGTACGATAAGACAGTAGATAGAGCAAAGAATCCTTACACTCATACGATATTATTTAGCTCAAGTCCTTCACCGACAGAGATCATCTGATGAATAAAGAAAAGAAGTGAAAGAGAAATATAACGCTCAAAAGCAAGTTATACTGGAGAAAAATAAGTATTTATCCTAAAGCATCGGAGTTGGAATGTGTTGTTTTGGATGTCGGGCTCAATTAGAACTAACAAGGTATGGTGGGTTTGCGAAGGATGTAAAACGACGATACTATCACCGCATGTGGTTTAATGCACAGTAATTGTAATTATACGTGAATGTAACATCGTGGAGCAACACAGATCCCGGTCACGGTTTATTTATCCAAGTAAAACATTCCTGTTAAAAATCGAACACTATATATGTCCCGTGTTTCATCTTATACATTTATATTTAGATGCATTCGATGTCAGTAATATTGGTTATCTCAATAAGAGAATCTAATATGGGCTTATATTGTTTAAATATATGCAAATATTATGCATTGTTAGAAAATGTTCAATCGCGTCATAGGCCTATAGCACGTCACGATATATTAGAATTATTCTGGCAATAACATAATTATGTTAATATAATGGTCAAATTTTATTACTTGTTGCCCGTCATTGAGTTCATGTTCCTGTTTTTGTTCTCCATGGAGAACATTCAGTACGAAAAGTTTCCTTACTCTTCATAATGTAAGTGAAATAACCATGACACACGTGCACCACAATTTTGCTTTCAAAATGAAAAGTGACAAAGTAATTGATGTGATCGCTTGAGGAAACTAGCCTTTAAAAAATCAAATTACAATGGCGCCTAAGATAATCTTAAAACTGGAATTTCAGGTTACTAGAACGCTTACGTTTAATCACTTGCTTGTGGATGGTTAATGAACTTAGCGTATGTCCAACCTAAACGAAGCAGTACATATTTATTGTGTACTTTTTACGTTGTGTAGTAGAAGATCTTTTAGGAAGCAGGAAACTATTGTACTGCACACTGCTGCAATTATGCACTGACTCACCCATTCACACGCGGTGGAAAGCTTTCTGTTGGAAATTATTAAATTAATCCTAATTTATGCTTCCCTCCAATACGTCATTATCCTTTCAAGATTACTTCTGAATGACTTGTGAGGTTCCTCTGTCACTATAGTGCAAAATCAAAATGGATCCCGACAGGCGTTGTTTCCGTGTCGGGGGCGGATAGAGGCTTCTTTTGGCGGGGTGCGTTTTTGTGAGCCGCATTCCTCGACAATTTGGACTCATCTACTCGACCACCTCGACGCTGTTGCAACACGGACCGGTCCAGCTTTCACGCCAGCTTCCACATGGCCCATCCATTGGCTCGATGACTTGTCACCGCCTCACAGCTCCACAAAGGCAGCCGGCGGGTTTCTTTCGTAAAATAGCATCATTGGGCCTACACAGGACAGTTACCTTTCATTATTATTGTCAACAGACGACAAAATAAAATGGTATCGATAATTAACACACAATGCAGTCTATCAACATTCCTCACTTCATGTCACTCGGCATTTGTACGTCAAACGAACGAAAATGTCAGATTTTATACCTATAAAATTGTATCTATTTATTTAATCTACAAATCGGCTATTGCCCAGCAGCAGATATAATAAATTACTATCAATATAATTATTTTACATAAATAAACCGAACGTGAGGTAAGTATTTCAATTTCAAAAAGAATACAAACATCATTTTTCTGATATTAAGTTTATCAATAAATAAATAAAAATATCGCCAAATAACTCAGCAACTACCAACATTATCTGTAATACTTGTTTTATTCAACTTAATTTTTAACAAGCTATTACTCATTCAATAATTCTTACTATCACCAAATAACTAGATCTCCGATGCAAACACTTACATCCCTTTTCTTTCAGAGATTGTGATTAGAAATTAGAATAGTTTTGTGTCTCGTTATTAGATTTTAAACCATTGAAATACTTCAGATTAGATAATTTAATCTTTATTTTCAATAATTATCTTCCAAATTTAAGTTTTACATATGAAATATAACTTAATCACTCTATTTTCTCGATATTATGATAAGGGCGTTAAATCACAAAATTTTACGAACTAGCTATTCCCGCGACTTTGTTCGCGCAGAAAAATCTCTTTTTATTTTGCACTAAAAACGAAAGTATGGTATCATTTATTTATGATCGCTTCGCGGGAAACCTTATAACTTGCAATTGGTTTTGAACATGTCCCTCTTTCATACGTTTGCAACAATAGATGGAGTGAGTACGCTCGCCCCCCTTCCTCCTCCCTCTCTCTCATGCTGTCAAAATTACGCTTATAATAACACAGTAAATGGAATTAATAGTATAGGAACGTCTAACTTTTAACTCGCAGTTGGTTTTCATGCCGTTTTTCGTGCGGCAAAATGAATTTATAAATATTTACATTAATATCTTCTGAACTCTGCAAGATACCAAAATGGAACATACACTAAAATTTAATTTAAAATTCCTGTTTAAATCCCAGAAATTTTCATTTAAATCCGTTAAGCCGTTTCGGAGCATAGATCAAGAGTATTGGTAACCCGCATTCAACTTTTGTTGACATCGTTGCACGTTGTATTTATATTAATGACTCCTTCCCGTTGAATTAATATTTATATTATATTAATATAATTATTTGAATGAATTATGCACGATTTTTAAGTTAAATCTCCTGTTTTTAAACCCTCAAATTTTCATTGAAATCCGTTTAGCCGTTTCGGAGCCCATTAGAGATAGTGAGACACTTCAATTTTATTTATTAGTGTGCAATGGAAAAAAAATAAACTTATAATTATACGTCCAATCACCCAATTCTCCAAAAGAAAGCTATGTGTTTATAATCTAGTAGATACAGCTGTCAAGTTGTTACATCACTGAAAATTTAAATAAAGTTACTAATATTCTTTTACTATTTATTCAGTCCATCCTCCGGGAAAGCCTACATTCTCTAGTAGATAAGAATGCTCTGTGGCTAACTTGGAAATGTAGATTTTTTTTAAATATGACAGGCTACGTGGAGATCTTCGAGGTGGCCTATGCTCTCCTGAAACGAGGGATGCGGAAGGGAGAGCAACGTAGTTAACGATTAACTAGTATCCTACTCTCCATTTACTTAAAAGCTATAGTGAGAAACGTTAGATAACTATATGGGTCTGGCTCTTGTTACTTGCCCACGCCTTTCCGATGACTGGAGATGAGTTTGCTAGGGGCCTCGACTAGGTTTGGAGACAGCTGGTCTGTTGTGGACAACTCTTGCCGTACATCAACCTCGGACCATATACACCTCAAAACAGACTGATGCGTCTGGAGTAATAAGAATAACATTTTCCTGGGCACCTGTAAGATTCGACCTACCAGAGGAAGTGAGACCAGAAATCACATGTTCGTTCTTCAGGAGGATAATCTTCATGGTGACAACACCTCTTCAAGAGATTTTGGATGTGTGGATATGGCGAAATGTAGCCAAGTGTTAAGTAGGACATTGAGATAACGAGTAGGATGTTTATATTGAATTGCCTTTGCTGTTTGTTAATTGCGGAGACGACAGGGAAGAGATGGCGGTGACTCAACGAGTTAACGAGTTGATAAATTGGCAAGGTAAATGAGCATACAAATTTAATCGGAATTTGACCTTTTTATGACGTTAGTCGCGGCTGTGGTCTGGTTCTGCTTTGAATAAGCAGACCGTTTCGGCAAGTAATTAGGTTAGGGCAGAATAACCGTTCGACGTCCAAAGCCGAAATTGAAGATGTTGATAAATGGCGACGTGATGATGTGGATTCAGCCAGCCTCTTCCGTGGGATAGCGTTCTAGTGCTACAGCTGAGAGCGCCCACAAACCGGTTAAAACAATTACGCGGGTAATGTGTTTACATTGGGGCCATCTCCGCAGGCCGGCACTACCCAAACTACGAGAACAGTCGCTAAGCGGATAGCACAAAACGGCCAAAGTGACGTTCTCCTCCAAAAAAAATTTTAAGCATGGCGCCAATTATTTGTACTCCTGCTCGGTAGCAACCATAACTTTCACAAGGCTAACTATGTAAAATACTAACACAGAACAACCACCGAAACTAGGGATATTAAAAACGACTCCAAAAATAAAAATTCCAAAACACAATACTGCACTGGTCGGAAATAATTCAAAGGTGTGTTGGACTATGGCTAGGGGCAAACAGGCTGCTCCCAATGTGTAACAGGAAATCGAGAAAGCCTCGAGCCTTGAAGGATGTTCACTGAAATGCTCTACCAGTTTTTTATGAAGCCATAAAATTTCTTGGATGTTTTGTGAACTCTACCGAATCGTTTCATGGTCATTTTGTATCGTAAACTGAAAAGTTTTTTGACTGACAAATATCTTCCTAAATATGTGAATTTATTAACTGAAAATGCGTGTACGCCTCCTTGCGACTTGGTGATATGGTTGTACATTTCGTTTCCCCACTTGTTTCGTGTAAATCAGCCACTGAATCATCGCTGCTCGGAAACGTTAGGAGGGTTGCCAGAAGAAAAGCCAAATTAATGACCTTTTTATGAGTAATTCATATACTACAAATATATTTTTAACCTCAACTCCTTTCCCTGTCTCGTCCTTAGAGGGTTAGAAAAAACTGACGCGGTCGAGTTAACTCGCTCTATGACAATTTTTGCTCCTCTTCCTTGATATGGACGAGATATCTCGTCCCGTTCATATAAGTCCGTAGTTATTCGCGAGAGTGCGTGTCTTCTTCACAACGCACGATTTACTTTTTTTCGATTTTTAAAAGCGGAATAATTCACCAAATTTTCTTAATTTTTATGCTTCGAAGCATGTGCTATTTGTTTGAAACCATTTGCAATGAACATAGAAATATATTTGTAGCATTTTATAAATAACTACGATGGCTTTCTTACATTATTTTTATCAATATTTGGTGCAGTCGAACGGAGCTGGTAGGCGAGTAACGGCCATCTTGCTACTCTGAGGGCCGCGCGTTCGAATCGTATTATTTGAAAGGATGTTGTAATGTCAGTTTTCAGTGAAGAAATTGATTTTAAACATTTTATAAATACTAGCATCAAAATCTTTATTCTTTACTCTTCGTTGTAGGCGACGAACGTCCTAAATAAATTACACCCCAGCCGGCTATTCCGAAGGTCGCGCGTTCGTAACCCATTTCTATAAACTGTCGAGAGTATTCGGGATCTTTCTGATAATATTCTTTTTCAGTAATAATATGTCATCTTAATACCAAAATACAATTTCAGCTTTTATTCTGAACAATTTTTGTCTATATTAATTGTGCAATATTTAATTTTTATGCAAAATGAAGTGAAATTTTTTAAAAATAAATATAATTAGTAACGATTTTAAAATAAATAACTTTGTAAAACACGTAAATGAATATATTTTATTTAATATCTACCTGTAGGTAATTAAAAAACGCAATAATATAACTTTTTGTCATATTTGTTGTAAGTTATATAAAGAGCATAAGATTTTACTATATGTTTAACCTTCAAAACCTTTAAAAATACGTACTGTAATTACAATACAAAGTACTGTAGCATTAGATGTTAATGGATTAATCGAAAAAGAAAGTTATTAGTTAGGTTAACCGGGGTTGTACGTTATTACTACATCATCAATAGTCCAGTGAACAGACAAATTTTAATTACATTAATTTAGTTTCCAGTTCTGTATAATTTTTAAAACCAGAACAACGTTGAAACAGATTTGAAACATGCAAGTATTTTTCCTTCGTACATATTTTCATTAGAGCTAATTTTGGCACTAGTGTATGAGCTGACTGCCACTGGGCACAGAAATGAGGCACTTGTTGAGGTTTACGATGAGCTGAAGGATGCGAGACGGGGTAATGCGCATGCGCATTTCTCTTTAAAGACCAATTTTCTGGCTTAGTTACGTGTCTACGGGCACATTAACCACCAAGGAAACATTGTTAAGTCTTCGAAATAGAAGCACGAATTCTGTTAAAATAAGGAGAAAAAATTCTCCCTTTATTTACTTCAATGCCGCTCACACTGACGCCAATTAACATTTCTTACAGGATAAGTTACCGAGAAGCCGATTTTATTGTAGCATTATTACTTTTAACGTTAAGCTCCCAACATAGAATTTGTTTTATAATGAATTGAATATTATTTCCGTAAAGACAGATGTTGCTAATATTAGCGACATTGCGGGCTTTGTCAAGAAATGACATTAAAGTACACTCGTAGATTATCTCGCGGCTAACATACTGTGTAGATCTAGACCTCGAACTACAGTAACTTAACAATGAAATAGCTCATTAAGAATACAATCCGCCTTAATCAAAAACATAAAAAAGATTTTATATATTAGAATGTGTCATAAAAGCGACATTTTGTAATTGATATGACTTTCAGAACACGACACATGGTGAAAAACATTACATCGATAATATTTAAAAGTTTGGCAATGCGGAATTTGTTTCTTCATATTACTTGAATCTTATTATTAAATCCAAAGGTTTGAATGTCTTGAGCCGAGGCTAGTTCTTTTAACGAATTTGTAGATGAATTCATTGATGAAGTTAAATCTTGCGATTATAGATTTGTATGGCGTTTCAACAGTTTTCCATACTGAAACATATTTAATTAGACTTTTTTAAATTTCATATTTTTCATTTAAAATTTATTGGAAACATTGGATTCTTCCTCTACTCTAGACTGCACAAAAAATGGTCTGCACACTAACTTTTTTCGAGTAACATTGAATATCTAAACGCATATAAACCATATCACATAATTATCTGACTTTAAGTTTACAATAAATAGAAAGACGGCCAATAAGTCAGAAATAATTTTATTAATATTAAATTTTACAAATACTACGTTTCATCCAACCTTACGGATTTCGTCAGGTATTCCGTCGCTGGAGATTGTCTGCGATACCTAATTCCTCAATCGATTCATAATTTACATAAAAATGTCCACAAAGTAGAATGAAACGTAGTATTTGTATAATTACATATTAATAAAAATATTGATGACTTATTGGCCACTTTTTTTATTTATTGTAAACAATACCACACACTTCATCGTTTAAAATTGTTCTCATATAAAGTTGTTTGCTATTTTGTAGGAGAAATATAGTTTATGTTGAATACAGTTTATTAAAAAATTCCACTTAAAATATCGTTGTAATACATTTTTGTACCTTTCTCAGGTTGTGATTTGAATGATAATTTGCATATCAAAATTAATTAAACTTGTAACGTTCACTCGGTCTAGTTATAAAAACCAGAAGAAGGATAAATGGATACGGAAACTTTCTTTTAAAGTGAATTTATTGAACAAATTTGTATTATTGCTCATAAGCTATTATTCAATATATTTAAAAGCATACGTAAATCAAAATTTAATTCAAATATGCAAAAGTTCGCCGAAACAGTCCCGAAAGCTGATTTTCAACAACTACTTGTTACCATTAGCCACCCAGGTTGTTGGAGGATGATAAATTTCAGCGTGATAGGCCATGACAGACTTTCGCGCTAATTCAAGAGCGAAACTTTGAAAACTGGTTTCGCTTTAAGTAGCTCCTGCAATTAATTATGCAAATATCTGTCATCGTTGTTAATAACGACCATCGGTTTTGGATTAAAATACGCTACATTAAAACGCACGGAGCAATTTCAACCATACTTGGTACATACGTCTCAAAATCTTAGAAAAATTGTGGTGGTGGTGGGGGAAGGGGGGTATGACGCGTCATGCGCGAAAAGGACCGATGTTAATGTCAATTAAATGGTTATTTGGATCTCTAAGATCATGAGGTCATTCTAGATGCAGCTTAAGACTAACTCAGCCCTAAATGCATGAAAAATGAATATTTCTGCGGGTGGGGATGCAATTGATGACAAAGATAATGCAAAACAAAAACAGACCGATTTGTGTCGATTCCATAGTATTGGGGACCGCTGTAGGAACCAGCAGATACTATCGATAGTTTACTGATACTGGTATTTATGTTTCGATTTTAAGTACTCGATACCTTAGTTTTGAGTGTCGATACTTTTTTCAATACTAGTGAATAATGACCGTTGGTGCCTCACGACCCAGAGGTCCCGGGTTCAAATCCTGGCATGGGCTTGGATGTTTGTGTCGTCATGGTCGAGAAGACCAGGATTAAGACTTGGAGGATCGATACGCTGACCATGTGTCACTCCAAACTCGGAATGTGTCATGCAAAATGACAGGCCGCAGTCGACTCGTTAGGCCCAGGCCCTCAATGGGCTGTAGAGCCATGGAGAAAGAAAGAAAGTGAATAATGAATCTTTTGAGGCGTTCGTTTCCTATGTTTCAAGTTTAGAGTCGTTCGTTATATTTATTACTTTTTTTATCGTCAATGAGTTGTCTTGAGTGCGTGTGGTACACCATCTAGTATAATTATAAGATATTTATGTGTAAATAATTGTATAATATATATATATATATATATATATATATATGTTGTAAATTACAAAAAGGCCGGTTTTGGAAATTAAAAATTAATTCCATTGTTGTACTTATTGTAAATTAATGAATGTTAAGTAAATGAGATTTTTCATTTTCGTATAATAATTATTTATTTGTATATATTAATTTTTATTACAAAACAGTGCTAAGTTCTATCAATAAAATAATAATATTAAAAAGTATATTTTGGAATCTATATGAAATTTTTAATATTGTAAAGAATTACTTTTTCGCTTTTGTAGAGATGGTTATAGCCAATATAATTTGCCGAAAGCTACTTTGGTTTTAAAAATCAAATTAATTTCATTTATAAAATTATACCCGTGGTGGTGTATTACAATAACTGAAATTATTTTAACCTCCGTCGTAATGCGAAGCAGTCAGAAATTTATTTCTTTCAGATTTCATTCCATATGCCCTATTTCAATTTTTGTACATTTTGGGGTTTAATGATAATATCTCAGACTCCTTTATTTGCCATAATTTTATTAAATCAATTAACGTCTGATATTAAAATAAAATAATTTTTGACTGGTTATTTCAGACAGATTTTTATTTTTGATCAAACAACGTTTTTTGTGTAAACTGTGGCTAAATGAGTTTCTTAGTGCTGCCTCGGACCTGTCTTTATACAAAAAATTGGTGTTTATAACATTTAATAATACGTTGAATTATTTAAAAAATTAACGTAACAGTAATTTTATTGTGAAGAAGGGAAAGCGCTGACGAAGGTGCGAAAATGCACCGAAACGTTGTTTGATTAAAAATGAAATAAAGTGTCTGAAGTAATGGGTCCAAAATTATTTCATTTTGATAAAATAATTTTGTTGGAATCAATTTTGGTAGTATGTACTATTTTTGCTTAGTCTACTACCCACACGTACTCCACGGTTTCGTACCCTTTAATGATGACGCATCTTACTTGCATCCGCTTCAGTCCTACATGCCAATGTTTTCTAAGAGCGATGAAAGGAATATGCTCATCACCAGAGAATCGACAGTTTTAACGCTTTGAGTAACTCTCATTAACGCAATGCGCTCAAATAGCGACTAATTTATTCATCAAGGGACCAGCTTGGCCAGAGCCCAGTTATATAATTGGCGATGTCATCCCAGTTGTCCGTCTAATCAAAGCGAGAACCGTGCTGGAAGACCTTTAAACGGCGATTAACATAGCCGCGACGAATGGAACGGAGAAAGAAAGGACCATTGTAACGTGTGACACGGGAACAAATTGCAGAGGGCGAGCCCACGACAATGTCAACCGAACGTCATAATTCGCCCGGCAGACAGCTCGGGCCTCGTTTCTGCGCAGATGTTGCCGAGCTTGGAATGTCTTCTCGTTTATCTTCTCTGATCGTTAGCCTAAAAGGAATAAAATAAAACTTCCGTACTGCTCCGTATTGCAGAATCAGCCCGAAATTTCCTGGTAATGTAGTTCGAGCTCTCAAACTTCCATTTTCATTGTCAGGCGGTGAAGGCACAGCGTCCATTTCCAAACTGAAATTAAAACATCGTCTGCAATGTAACGGCGTGTTTTATTTCCGCAGCAAATGAATGGTCTCCTAATATCGCGATTTTAATTAAACTCATCTCATTCGTTTTTCCCTCCATACCAAATATGACGCCGAGCACTAAATCATCAGTAACGAGCTAAAGGTAGGATTTTATTACCGTGTGCTTAAAAACTTTTAATTCATTTTCTCATTCGCTCTAACATGGCTATAAAAGCAAACTTACACAGCTGTTACGGAGCGGGGCAAATGCAACTCAATTCCTCACAGCGCCGGGGAGCCCAGAGGATCAAATAATAAGGAAATCTTAATCACCAGCTTCAACAACTGAAATTTCTTTATTTATTTATTTCTTTCTCCGTGGCGCTGCAGCCAATTTAGGAAGACTTCCCATGACAATTTCAGCACTTATCTTGACATCACGAGAACAAACATGTCCATGCCGGGATTCAAACCCTTACGTTCTGTGATGCTGCCCGATGCACAACAGATCGGCTGAACAACTCAATTGAAACGAAAAAGTTTTATTTTAATTTATTATCACAATAAGGTGACACCGAGTCCTCTGTGAGACTATGATCGTTGCCCTGGGGCAAACGAAGAACTGAAGCTTCTTGAGAAACGTGTTTGTTTCTACTCCATAATTTATAGAATAGATCTAAAAAAACAGGATAAGCTTTTGTTTTTGTGCTGGATTACTTCTTGCGTCTCTGACGAAAAACGTGATTTGTTTTTTTTTCACTTTACACACAGACGTAATTATTTTAAGATTTTAAACAAATGATGCCAACCTCCTGAGGTAGTAGTGTCGTAGCGTCGCTGTCTCACAATCCACAGGTCCCGGGTTTGAATCCTGGCATCGGATTGTGTCGTCAAGGTCACGGAGACTGGGGTTAAGACTGATGGAGAGTCGATACGCTGGCCACGTGTCGCTTGGAATTCGGAATGTGTCATGTAAGGTCACAGTCCACAGTCGACTCGGTAGGCCCAGGCCCTCAATGACTGTAGAGTCGCGGAGAAAGAAAAATATAAACAGACGTGGTTTTGGAACTTTTCATTGTTGAAACTCTGATGAGTTAAAATCAAACAGTCCACTTTTACGCTGTTAAAATAATTCCTCAACCTTTGTTAATTTCGGAGACAAATACTAGGAGACTGTTTACTTAGGCAATGCAACCGGACTACCACTTCATGACACTACAGGACTATTTTTTTTTCGAACACAGTTTAAAAAATTTTCTCTCCGATAATGTTGTGGTCTCATGAGTAAACTCACCAATTACATATGAAATGGAGTAATTATGTGTACCCCATAATTATATGTTCAATTAAAGTTTTAATAGTATTAGGAAGTTAATAACGACATAATGGTCAGATACAGATAAAAATTAGGGTATGAAGCGTACAGCGATTCCTCTGCAGTTTGTAGAATTTATAAGGTGAAATAGTTACTTAAGACAGTCCTAGTATAATTACACAAGCCTTTGACGGTTGATTTTTTTAGTTTTTGATAATTAATTCTTACGTATTTTAGCGCTTAATTAAAAATAACCTTAATTTTTTCATTGTCGTCAGGATTATGTGCTAATTGTGTATTTCAAAATGCGCAAAAAGTTGAAAAATTATAAACACTATTAAAGCAAGGTGACTGAAGACGATTGTTGAGATAGTCTCAGAAAAGTTGTGCATTACTCGCGTTTAAACCCGAGAACTTTATATTCAACTCATTAATTGGGTCAAAAAATGCATTCTCTAAGCTTAAAAACTTTCTTCCTTATAATTAATTATTTTTTACGTATACTACGTATTCTTTTAACTAAACATTTGTGAGTTGAGAAGAGGACTGCGAGGCCTCATTGACTCCATCAGATCACAAGTCAGGCTTGATGAACAATATCTCAAAGCCTTATCTAAAGAAAGTTTAAATACATCTTTTAGACCGTCATAAAAAGAAGGTATCTCTACTGGTCCCTGGCAATATAAAATTTCTTAAAGATGGCGGTTTTAATAAGAAGTAGAGGTTACAGAAAAAGAAGCCTGTGGATTTTTAAAAGACGTTGCAACCGAGTTTCTCGGAAACGAGAAGTATCCAACCAACAAATCAATCGTTGATAACATGAATACATTTAGGCTGTTCTGTGAGCTTGAATATTCATTTCCTTAATTCACGTTTGGATTATTTCCCTAAATATTTGGGTATTGTTAGCAAATTGATGGAAACGAGATTTCACCTCGAAATAAAGGAAGTGGAAAAAGAGACACCAAGGAAATTGGTGTAATACGATGATGACTGACTATTGCTGGATGAAGCACATATTGAACATATAGGAAAAGGGTGCAGCATAGCAAGAGCGGTCAAAATATTCTTCAACACTCCGAATAAAATTGTATTCTATATGCTTCGTCATAAAAGATGAGTGAAGAGAGGGCGGTATCAAAGGTATGATGTATTTCATGAATTTAATTTATTAAATACGAATAGATTATTAAAATACATTATAATACAAATTTAATTCAATTTTGTAGCAATTTTCATTAAAAATTAAACGGATAATGAGCTCCCGTCCTTTCCTTTAGACCTATCAACTACCGAAGCAATGCAGAGTATATTTTTAATAAATACTAAAAGAGAAAATTATTTAAGACTGTTTTGGACCCTTTTTGAATTTTCCGACTTTTTACAATTTTTGAAACTTGCAAAAAATTATGCCGTTATGAAGTGAATCAATTATGAAAAGTTAGAAACATGAAACAACCAAAATTATTAAATTATGTTACCATTTGCAAGTACTAATAATGTTTGGTTACAAAATTGTCTTCCTTTCAAATTCTTTTTTGGCAATTCAATGAAATTTATATTCTCCTCAACAGTAATAGTTTTCAAATAAACTGTCAATCGTGTCGGCAAATTTTCCTAATTCTAATATACGATAATTATTGACAGTGGTCAGTTGCTGCGTGCTGTATCGATAAATGAACTCGGCAACGGAGGTTATAAAACGAGGGAAGTAGGTTTAAAATTAGCATGTGAAGAATGAACACTCTAATTTAAGAGCGCGAGCATAAGCATTAAATTTGAAGCTATAACTCACAAGCAATCATACTGCAAGGTAAATAAATACCCTACGCTTTGCAAATGATATTGTAGTATTAGGGGAGTGAGAAGAAGACTTGGAAACCATAATTAAAGACCTGAACGTGATCCTGGAGAAACAGTACACTACGAGGATTAATAGAGGAAAAACCAAGGTAATGGAGTGTAATATGGGAAAAAGTGGAGTAACAAATGCTGTTAGATTGGGAAGCGATATTTTGAAGGAAGTTAAGGAATTCTACTACTTTGGAAACATAATAACTAGGGATGGTAGAAGTATAGTAGACATAAAGAGAGGATAGCACAGGCAAGGAAGGCTTTCACGAAAAAAAGAAATTTACTTACGGGTAATATAAGTGTGAATATTTAGAAATCGTTGCTAAAAAATGTTCGTATGGAGTATGGCGTTATATGGGTGCGAAACGTGGACGATAAGACTTGTAGAAAGGAAAACAATAGAAGCCTTTGAAATGTGGCGCTATAGGAGAATGCTGAAAATCAGATGGGTGGAAAGAATCACAAGCGAGGAAGTTCTTAGCAGAATAGGGGAAAAGCGAACAATTTGGAGGACATTGACCAAGTTTTAAGATATGAGGGTCTTTTAAAATTACCATTAGAGGGAAGTGTGTGAGGAGGGAGGCCAAACTGATTAGGGAGGATGTGGTAGTTATAAGGAAATGAAAAGGCTTGTACAAGATAGGTTAGCATGGACGGTTGCATAAGACCAGTCTCAATACCACAACAGCAGCAACGATTGACAAGAAGCTTCTTACCATTTCACTTACATATTTATTACAGACAATTAGATAGCTAGAAAAAATTAAATAATTAAAATTGTGGACTAAATGTAGAAAATGTATGACATACATACCCGTAAATACCATTCGCAGTTTTCCTAAAATTAACATAAAATATAGAATTACTTGAAAGCACTTTACCAAGGGCCTAAAAGTTGAAGACATTATCGAGAGGATTTACTGCTGACTTAAACGGGGACGACGGACCTACAGTAATCACACAGATATTTTCATTGACAGCCGCCGCCACTAGCACATGCTTCTCCAGACCGAGATAAGGCTGAAAGATAAACGAAAATAGGGATAGTTAAGAGGGTCTTCCGCGGGACGATTGACCTGCGGAGGGGTTGTACAGTAAATTATTCCTTCTTCTTGTTTGTTTTCTTGCTGCGGGATACGGCCAAATTATACTCATATTCATGGGATATGACTCACTATTTCGGCCTTTGATAACTATATTACTTTTTTTTAGTTATTTAGTGGTTAAAAGTTGTTTCCAGCACGAGCATATCCAAATATAAACGACTTTATTATTTAGTTGCTAGCGGCTTACCATATGTTAAAATTTCGATTATTTATTTCGAAATCATCACATTGTTGCGCAGAAGTTATAACAAGAATAAATGAAGGGATTCTACCTAATAAGTCATAACACTAATAATATCGATTCAAATACTTTTGTGAGTTAATCTTATGCCGAACAGTAGTCTGGTTCAAAAAGCATTAGGCTTCAGAGAGAGAAAAATATTACTTTTTCAGTTACTGTTATTTGTTAACGGTCACATTTTAAATTAATACACTTAGTCCCTTTATTTTCGACTCTCTACTGTTAGAATGAAAATATATATCGAAAATCGAGAAATATGATATTTTCTCTACTATGACTTCTGGATTTGAAGTAAATAATCCCCTATAGCTTTACAATGTCAGCAAGGTTGTATTTATTTTTATTTAAAAAGAAAAAGAAACCAAAAATACTATTACTCCCTTCAAGGGACCTTTCAACACTGCATTGGAGATTTATGTGGTTTTGTCATCGGCCGTAGTTGGTGCTGCGCGTTCTGATCGCTTCAGATATAAATTTAAGTAATGTAAAATAACAATTGTAATATTTCGAGGTCGCTATATAATTGGTGTAGTAGTTTCATTCGATTCCAGAAGTTCCTGATGTTCCTGTAAACATTACTACTCAAGACGCTTGAAAATTAAGCTATTTATAATCTGCGTGCCATTCTTATCATCGTATTTTACGAGACATTATGGTTTAGAATTGTCTTGAGTTGTGCGAGTGCTGTTTACATTTTAATTTCATAAATTATCAGCTGTACTTATTCGGGTGTTTATTTCTGCTAATTAGTGCACATTGGGAAAAATGATTATACAGAGGTGTGAAAACTACTAGATTTAAGGAAATTATTAATATTTTTTAGATTTCCCAGCACCAGAACCAAATGTCCTTAAAATATTGGTAAATAATTTATTATGTTTAGTACGTTTGTACTAAATCAAAGTATTTTATGGATGTCTTGATAAGAATACAAAAATTCTGAATTACTTGGAATCGGTTAATCCAACACTCACTTGTGTGCTCAGGGATATAACTGAATATCTCTTGAAGAATATTTAAGAACTTTTAATTAATAAATGCACCTAAGACTAAATTATTCTGAGATCACTATCATATCTTTTCTCAAGCTGAAACAATTGCATAATACAAATAAGGAGCGTGTAAATGAATTCGTTGTTGCAGAAGTGAGAGAAAACACAAAGGCATTCATGACAAATTCTGAAAAAGGACAAGAAAAAGATATGAAATAAGTAGTTGGCCAAGGAACGACTGCAATATGTTTAGGATGTAAGATTCTAATGAATACGAGATTTAAACGGGATGAGTGAAAAGTCGCAGTACACTCTGTTACTTCAAAAACCCTGCAGGATTGGGAAATATGAATATTCAAGTGAGGTGTGGGTAAGGTGATCTATTTTTTTTCGTAAGTACGGAACATGGGCGCCATCTTTAAATTGACCATCTTGCACCTAAGTCAATTTAAAAAAAATAGATAGGGGTCGTGTGATATATCATAAAATATCAGCATTTTCTGACAAGTTCATTACTGTAAACAGATTTGAAGTAGCAGTTATGGTTCAAAAGTTACAAGACATTTCAGTTACAGATAGCTGAAGATAACTTTGACCAAGCAATTGAGGTCATTTTGATGTCTGGAGAACAACATAGCTGCAGATTTTAACAACCAGCTTCCAAAAAGATCTCTATTTTCACACAATGCACGAAGTTTGGCTCACCCTGTCCTGTAAAATATATTTTTGTATCAGCAACTACTATCGTTCTTCACGTTATTGGCCGATTTATTGGATGTCATCTCTAATATCTCACTCATCAATGATGACATTTTGTCTGTGAAAATAATGATTATTTAAATAAAGACGTTGGGATACAAATTACAAAATTTGAACGATTAATTTCAAACTATTTCTGAGCTCATTGATACGAGTTTTTAAAATGTAACAATCTAAGTCATTAATTTTTATTTTCTCGCTATGGCCGTTTTATCATTTCTTTCCAATTAAGTCACATCAACATAACTTTTGGTTTTGCTGTACCTTATAGTGAGTCTAAACCGCTAATCCAACGTGTACTCATATTTTTATACCTGGAACCCATTCGGACTGGTAAAAAGGTAACTATTGTTTAAAGCTACCAGACATCCACTCTTGTATTATCCGAAAATGCATTTCTTCCTCTGCAACATATCGTATTTTCTGCATTGCGACCTTGTTGGTTGGCCTCTGAAGCCGAGCGATGCTACTTTGGTCTCATAAGGAACTTTAGACGGTAAACGTACCACGGCTTAGACTGTAAATAAGTAAACAAGGCTTTACATGCTGTAGACGTATTCCCCACGAACTCGTTTGCTACGAGAATTCTCTTCAAACTGAACTTCGAGCTCTGGTGGTTCTTGATTGTTTCTAATGATTTAATTTTAAGTGTATCAGAATGTACCGCTTTGCACTTGCACTGAAACACTGCAGCAGTACTGTAGTAGCATATATCCGTGGAGCAGAGAGTGAGGTAATGCTGGTGGACGGCTGGAGCGTGCGCCTCCTGATGCTGCACGACGGCAGTCAATGAACTGGACGGGCTTCGCTGCAAATTTATCAAGCGCCGGCTTCGTACATAGGGAAGTAACGGTAGTCCTCCAGCTCCTCTTATTTTCAGCCGGTCCTGGCGTTGTTTCTTTTGTAGTCATCACTCTTCGACTAGCTCGTTGTGGACGTCGATCCTCACTTAACCATTATTCACTCCAACCAATTATCACGGACAAGATGCGCATCAGCGGCATTCATTTTTTTGTCCATATTATACTGAATCTTCAAAATATTACTCAAATTCCACAATTGTAACTTATGATATCTCTTCTTTTCTTTTCTTTTCCGCCGCTACCATCGCAGACTTAATCTGATGTTACATCAACTTGTTGTTACATTGTCAGATAAAGTACTTAATACTAATAGTTTGTTCCACCACGGTATTTCATAAAATAAAACTGACTATGATTGAGGGTAAAAAAGAAGAACAGAAACATTCTTCTGCCGTGAGTGTATAGAAAAATCAACGATCAGTTTAGGTCCAATCTCATTTGATACTATTGCATAACGAACAAATACATCTGTTCGGGCTTTTGCGGTAGAATCAAAATGAAGGAGACAGTGGTTGATACTTGGGTTATAAAGCTCAGCGGTTTCGAAATTTCCTGAATCTGTCTGAGATTTTGGAGACCGAGTGGCGTGTCTTCCTCAAATGTAACAATGGATATTATTGGACGATATCCATCCCTGCCAGCTTGGTGATAGGTGTCGCAGAAGTGCGGACGAGGTTTTAAAGAGTCAGACGGAGACATTTTGGCATCAGATCGGTGGTAGAGTAAATATGAGAGTTGTAGAGATTGGTGGAGACACAGATTGGTGAAAGATTTGTGGTCGAGAGCGTTGCGACGAGAATTGGCCAGAAGGTTTGAGAGCGGTGATCGGCAGTTTGATCTGGAGGGAGGACGACCCGGGAAGACGTGGAAAACCGACACGGTAAATGCACCTATGACTCTTTGTAATTTTCTGTTTGCTGCCAGGTTCTATGAGAAGGCCCATAAAGTGCGACCCTGAGATAACTTTTAAAATTGTTAGTGTTTAAATAATTAATATAAATCATTAAGTAAATATATGTGTAGTTATTATTGAAAATAATTTCCGGCGCAAATATTGAAGCATTAAGAAATTGTAATTATTATTGTATATAAGTTTTTTTTGTCAAAGTAAATTGTTTTATTATTTTTATTGTGATAGTATTTCGTGAAATCATAGTTTCATAATTACAATTTTTATGATATATTATTAATATTATAATTCAAGCTCTTTTCATTATTTATGAAAGTTAGAATCACCATTTAATATTCAAAATAAACAACTTGTAACGAAGCGGCGCGATATAAGTCGTAGGTTACACACAGGGGTAATAAAAGGCAGACGCGATGGTGTGACTGGGGTTTTTAAGTACCATGAGAAAACGTGGATGGAAATAAGAATTTTGGTTGGACAATATCGAACCCTGCCATCGGCGGAATATGAAGTACGAAAGACGAAACAAATTATTAAAAAGTCTCGAAATTGGGATTATTATTATAGGAGTTTGAGAACGTTATTGACGACGTGGTAGTCGATTTGATGATTGGGACACTAAGTAGTTATATTCTGAAGAAAAAAAATGGAGATTGACCTGGACACGGACATTTAAATAACGAAAGGAATGCGGGATTCAGTCCAGAGTTCAAAAGGACTCTTCAAAACTCACAAGAAAGTCCAAATGGGGTCCAGTGACAAGGTCCAGGCCAGCTGAGACGACACGAAAAATACATCTGTTTGTGACCTTTTGCGGATTTCCTAGTACTGCCAATTCCGTGTAGGACTTATGTTAGTGGCGCAAGTTAGATCTCATGCATTTAGTTTATAAGATATTTTATTTAATGTGTATAAATTTTGTTAATATATATACTCATATATATAGTGTTTATTATAAAAAAAGCCGGCGGGAGTAGCAGAAAGCCAAATAAGAGAAGCTTTTGAAGTGCTATAGGAGAATGCTGAAAATCAGATAGGTTAGAATCACTAACGTCCTTGAGGATGACTGCTGGACATTGAAATGCAAAATATAAGTTTGGGAAACACGCCGTGTACTTATCACACGGCAGTAAATGGGAAGTGGAGGGTTTACTGTTTGCATATCGCAGCACGATGTTTCCGTTGTAACAGTTGGCCTGAGATTCGAGGTCCTCCTGGCACATCAGCGAAGACGGCTGGTTCATATCTGAACCCACACGGCTGCACCACTGAGACGCGTCTGACTCCGATCATTTCCAAATCTTATTTGCCATACAATTCGCGTGTGTTTATAATCTTCGCGGGCTTCCAAAGATACACTCTTTCCGGGGTGATTTCGAAAAGCTGTGCAAAAACTAAGGTTGTTACAGTCGTGGCTGGCGGACTGCCTTATTTTTCCGTGATGCCGTTTTTCTTAGACCTTTGACCTATTAAATGCAAGATTCAAAATTTTCCCGAAATTATCATAATGACCGGTGTTGTAACAAGTTTATATGTTTGGAAATATGACAGCACGCTTACGGGTATTTTGAGTTATTGCAGTAAATTATAATCAAGATAATATTTCGAGACATCATTTAAGTACAATTGATAAAAAATGACACTAGTTGAGGTTAGTTGCTGATTAAGTTTTTTTCACTTCTACTTAAAAATTTATATCAAGAGCTTCACATATGTTTGGGTCATTAGAAGAGTAAATAATCGGACAGAAGAATGTTAAATGGAAGACATTCTTCAAATCTCTGTTGATGATGCTACGATGCAAAACCTTGTGGAAATAAACGAGGAGCGACTGTTTTTGTGTGCGATATATAAACACACACTGGAGCATGATCTCATGCGTTGCGTCACAGGCATTCTCGTGCTAGTTTCTCTCAAACTACGCGTCAAAGGCCGGAAATAAAGAATTATGTCGCGATTAAATAAAACAAACTGCCGGTAATGAGAGTTATTGCTCTTATTGCGCCTGTAATCGCGTTTACTGTAGGCTTAACCGAGCGATTTAAGACAAGTGGTATGATGGCAATTAATTTATTTGTTCAGGTGGACGAAAAGACTAATTCTATGATCAACAAAATGCTTAACAAGTTCAACCCATCAAGTATTTTTTACTTATGCTAAATAAACTGGACCTAACTTTGTACCATAGACAATGTTTATTTAAAAATATTGTAGTTTCTTTGTATTGTGTCTCTTCTAAATAATTTATTCCCCAAACTTTTCAGAGATGCTTCTTTTTTTAATCAAAACAATTCTGCAACAGTCTTGAACTAAGGAACCAAATTTCAGGAAATAATTCTGTCTAGAATTTTTTATATTTGCGTAATATTTTCAAATGAAAGGCTTCGAATAAAATTTGTAATTAATTTATTATTTTAAAATAGTTTGCAGATAACTGAAAATTTCTGATCGTATGAACTTGGAGATCGTTGTATTTGAATTCTGCATAAGGAGCAACATTTAATCTGATTTGATATCATGACACATATAGCTGTCACTTTCACTCTTCCTTGATATTGTCCGTTTTCTATGACATAACTGAACTAATTTCCAGTTTAATTAAATCAATCATTTCAGAACTTAATTTCGTCAACGCTGATATTTTAAATTTACAGTCAAATTTTTTTGCGAATATTCGCTGGCTCCGTGTGAATGTTAAGAGAAAATATTAACTGTCACATAGACATCTCGGATTGAAACATAAAATACAATTGTTTTACAATTAAGGAGAAACACTTGAGATGAGATGAAGTTAAGAAATAAGCAATGAAAAATACAGTAACTAATTTAATATTTGCAACATTATCCTTAATAAACACTAATAAATAGATTATCATTTATTGCTGTCGAAGTATTTTTATTACGTCAGACATTAAATAGATGCCTTTCGTAAAGTAAGTAATATTGATAAAATATCATGAATAGTAATCCATATTATAAAAGCCAAATGTAAATAAAGCAATGACCAAATAGTGCCTTCAGAAGTGCCAACTTTGCCCGCGCGATCCAGTTCCAGTATAAGTGAATTTAGTATTAAACAAGCATCGCGTTCGAGATGCAACCGACATCCACGGAATGCAACTGGCCGCGGAAAAATAAGCTTCATATTTTTATAACCAACAAAGTACATTTCTCAAACTGGATGCGTTGTATAGTCCTTTTTAAACTGTAAAATGAGATATGAACGACTACTTTAAAATGGAAAATCGTGATCACACAATTACTTTGCTTGTGCTGACTATTCTTCAAGTGCAGCGCGCTGTTTGATGTAATTTGTGACTGAAGTTTTTTGATTGATGTATACGAAAATATAATATAAAAATTGGACCATTTAAGAAATGAATCCTTAACCTTCAACATGAAGAAATAAATTAATCTGAAAGCATGATTTTGTATCGAGAATCATATGTAAACCAGATTTGAGCGAGATCGAAAATCACTATGGGCTGTAGAGGCTTTCAAAATCTGATTTAATCTATTTATAAGCGTGAAATATAACATTTATATTTTATTACCAAATTCTAGCATAATGGTTGAAGTCCATCGTGGGAGTTTTTACAGTCTTTGGGTTTCTTATTATATTCGTGCTTTAATCCAATTTAATCCAGTAGACGTCAGTGAAAGTATTGAATGTCATTCTATCTAACAGAAAGCTATGTCGTGTGAGGCTTTCATTTTGGAAATCACACAAATTGGTTTCATTTTTAGTGAACACTACTTTAGCGAATGTTTTTCCGAACGTAATGTCTCAACGCAGAATTTTTTTGAGTTTAATTGGCGCCATTTTGGTTACGGGTTGTGTTATATTTTGAAAGAACTGCGGTATTTTGTTCGTTGAGCGTTTTTATTCTCGAGTTTTCTTTTGCTAATTATGTTATATAACAGTTTATAAATTTGGGTAAAGTGATAAAGTGAAATTGTCACGTCGACTTCATAACCACTTAAAACATTAACTGAGGATATGGTTGATGAATAACTGGAGATGGCGGCCGTGTAAAGTGAAAAAAACAACAACCGTAGTTGTTGGTTGTTGTAGTTATAAGGTCTTGAAGTGGAGATTGATAAGTTGATGAGATACCGAGGGTAGGGACGGAGTATTTGGACAGATGCTTGGTTGTGGTCAGGGCGGGCCTGGGTCAGATTACAGGGCGCCGCACTTCCGGCCAAGAAAGGGCGTGGAACGTTGACAGACTTCAGACCTTCATTAACAACAACGCTGCGGTGGAAACTTCTTCAGCGCCTTAACACCAACAACTTGATGTAGATGTAATGTAAGAAATTTTGCAGGGGATACGTTCCTTTTTTTACAGATCAATAATCAGTGAACATAACACTTTTATTTGCGTATTTTATAGCGTAGAATACTACCTAATTTAGTTTGAATTAATTTGTAATTTTTTAGTTACATATTATAAGTTTATTTTACTCCAGTACTGCGTCAGTGGCATCTGTGCAAGAGTAAATGCTTATTTCAAATTGAAGATACAATAATATAACACTATTATTGGTGCTGAAACTTGTCAGCATTATTTTGATCCTAAGAGCAAACGGAGTGGAACGTTGGATTTTGTCTGTTACTCTATGATTCCTTCATTTTTAAATATTATGCGAACAGTGTACCAACGTGTTCCAGCAGACAACAGTAAATGTAAATTAATACATGAATTAATGATGAGTAAAACCGTTCTATTAATGATTGGATGACTCTCTGCTCCTTCTATATATATATATATATATATATATATATATTTATTTATTTATTTCAGGTCCATCACATCTACAAATTCAATTTTGGTTTTTAAAAATTTTAAAAACAAAATTTATACATGTGTCTGATATATTTAATAAATAAATATAACAATAAAATAAATGACTATCGGGACTTATTTTATAATAATTAACGATATTTTAATAGTCTTCTTTTCAAATGGTTTGTTTTAACGAGGAACATATCCTACTATGATAACTTATTTAGGCTCTAAATATTCAAACATTATATTGTAATTAGTTTCTCACTGAATAATAATTATTTTTATTTGCTCCCATATAAGAAAATAAAGCCAATTTTTAATGTTAATAGAAGCTCTGTATGTTGTTCTTTTATGATGAAATAATGAAGTGAACTTGAAGGTTAACGTAGAAAGGTTTAGTTTTCCCGAGAATACCAGTACCAGTGTTCTTATGAGGCCAATTTTTATGACTATATTTTAAACGATCAGGTAACATAAAGTTATATTAACTTTAGTTAACAAAATTTTATTCATATATCACTAAATATAATTTTTCTTAAGTAATCTCCTCATAATAATTTACCCAGAGAGAAAGAGAATGTCTTTTAAATACTTCAAGCAATATTTTTGTTTTGTACTTACGCGTTTTAATCGTTTATAATTAAATGTATGATGTATTAATGGGAGATAGTGACTGATTCGTTTGGTTCGGTTCGGATCAGTGGGCTGATTAAAAGAGTTAGTTGCACGTGCATCACACGGTATCAAGCACTCCGCTTAGTGATTCCCTCCAAACATCACGCAGATCCCGAACTCAGCGAGTCCTAATTAGTTACCTTTCCTTCCAATTTACAACTCACTCACTCCGCACAGGGAGTCACCTATTTGAATCAGTTCTCGATGAAATTCGTCATCTTTAAAATGAATGCAATGAAACTTTTCAATGCATTATAAATTGAAAACAGTCACATTTCAAATAATAAAGGACTACAGTCTTTCAAAGTTGCTAACGTTGCTGCACTCAAACCATGATATGAAACATGTCCATCATCATCCTCCTTCTAGCACCACGTAACTTTTTATTTTCCAAAATATGAGGAAACACGTTCAGGGAAAAGTTTTACATCATCAGAAGCAATGTGTATTGTGACAATGTTAATGTCGATGAACTAAAACTCAAAATTGTCTTTATCATATATTTGGATGGACGAAACGCTGAGATGAATGAAATTGGACCACTGAGAAAGTTAACAAAATATAATAGACGCGTAAACCTACATTAAAAGAAGTTAGAATCAATTTCAAATTGAACGGCCTGCTTATTAAATCTCAACTTAAAATGAGGTGAAGTAACTCGGTTGCTAAATTTCACTGGATGCCTGCCCTACAGAAATTATTTTACCCCTTTCGGACTGAATTAATTTCAAACGAAACACACATTTGCTAATTTTACACATTCCCTTATTTTAGTTGATTAGGAAACCTTTAGGTTTCTTTTCATTATATTTAAAGTAATAAGAAAAATTTGTGACCACTTTCGGACTTTATTTGTTAAATTTTCCAACGTTTCAGTACTTATTTTGTACCTTCTTCAGGTTATTATCCTGTGGACAAACATTGATAAACCCAAACATTTGACATATTTTGTAGTAGCAGTGTATAACTAAACAAATAGAGGTACGCAAATGAGAATAACAGGAATATTAGTGTTAATGAGACTGCAAATAACCAAGAGAATGTTTCCATATTATGGTTACGTAAGTGATAAATTAAAAAGATGTATAACAAATTAATAATAATAGAAAGATTAAATGAGAAGACAAAAATGACAAATTAATTGTTCCGAGCAAAATCTCAAAGAAAAAAAAATTATATAGGACAGACGAAACGGGCTCTGGAAATCAGACTAAAAGATCATAGAAACAACTATAAAACTTGTAATCATAATGTGATCATAACACAGATTTGAGGACAATCACGACTTCAATTGGAATGACGTTAAAATTTTAGATATAGAGCCACATTGATCGGAAATACTATATATTAAAACAAATGAGAACATGATAAATTTTCATAATGACAACATTAATTTAAGCAATGTTTATAATACGTTATTTTCTTAAGTTGCAATTTTAATATTTTAGTAGATATATAGTGTATTTGTTATCTTCCCAACTGTTTATAATATATGAACCAATAAATTTCTAATAGCTTTCTTAAATAATTTAGGTATTAAGTCTCTCCGTCTATAGTGTTTAAATATTCGCTGAGGCTGCGACTCTTGTTTTTCTATTACATTCCAAGGTCACAGCAGGGACAGATTGTAAATCTGTGAAGTTTGAAGGGAAGGGCTCAGTACCTCTGTGGGTCCAAAGATACTTAAGATACTCTTTGTGTGGGCTCATACCTCTCAGTTTTGCCACAACTGAGCAAATGTTAATTTGTCGTGTAGCCTCGGGGAAACGTTCTCAAGATATTGTAAAAATTGTGTATTTATTTAAAACTGACACTTCATGTATAATTAGATGAATCTTCTCATTTGCGTACCTCTTTTTGTTTAGTTATATATTACTACTACAAAATACGTAAAATGTTTGGGTTTTCATCTTAAGACGTGGTCTATCAATGTTTCTCCATAGGATAATAACCTGAAGAAGGTAAAATAAGTACCGAAACGTTTTTTTCCTCGTTGGAAATTGTTAAAAATAAAGTTTGAAAGTGGTAGGAAAATCATACGTAAAACTCCAACATTTCTATATTTAAATAATTTAATTTGTTCCATTGTTTCTTAAATCTATTTTATTAATTTGAGGCTTGAATAGTTTGCTTAGTGGATTGTGGAAATATTTCTCAAGTTAACGACTGCTGTTCTCATTACGGGGTCTAAGTTGGAGGCAAGGAAGGAAACCGATCTTCCGGTCGGCCTGTGGCCTGAGAGGATTGCTGGGGGAGTCAGATCGAACCGAAGCCGCGGCTGTCTATTATCTCGTCACCGAGCTGAGCTGAGTTTTTGCCGACGAGGCGTTTCCGGAGCACAGGCTCTCTCTTGTCAGCAGCTGCGCTATCAGCGGCCAAGGGTCACGCCCTCTGTGGGAAATGTTTGCCATGCCGCGGCAGACTTCCCTCTCATGCGAAATCTGCTCTTTGCTTTTACGTCACACGCTCTCATTACAAAACTTACAAGTGCACAGGCTATTCCAAATTTCCAAAAAATCTTAACTCATAAATGGAAGATGACTAATTATATACGTCAAAACGAATCTAAAACAATGGGAGAATAAACCCTAGAGAAATCCGTAAATGAAACCAAGATACACTGCACGTCATTAACCTTCACTATAATTAATACATTTTTAAGTATTCTCATAGCAAATGTAACAATTGTGTTGCAGAGATTCTCAAAATTTGAAATGTAAGCTCGAGTGTCTAGAACACATCTATTCATTAAACATTGCAACCTGTACTACTTTAACGCTTACCCTCTCCTTCGGATCGGTTTACATGAATGCCGGCCGGACACCACTACAATGCAGAATTTTAATATATATTCATGTAAAATTGGTAATCGCGTTCCACGGGATCCGTTGAGAGAGTTGATACGCGTCGAGCCTAGACACGCGAGTTCTTGAGCAAAGCATGAGTCTCTTAGGGGGTTGGCTTTAATTAATTAATTATGGGGGTGGAGGTTATTTAATAAGCAAAATACCAGGACTAAAATTTAAAACAATTTAATTAAGAAAGAAAATAATTTTTACAGTCATGGCCAAAGTTCAATCACGCGACTCCTCAATCATTATAATTTATTTGTTACAAAAACTCCCACATTCAGACTCATTTATAATCTACGGTATCCTAAGTTAAGCTAAAAATATTCACAACAAAAGTTCCGGAATTAGATTAAAAATTTAAAAGTTCAACGACACCTCCGAAACACGCCCCTCGGATCAAGCGCGTGAGCCAAACACCAATAAATCTTTACCTGTCCCCTTTTCCCGAACACTTATACACATCTGATCGTCTCTCCTATTCAAACTCTCCGTCTCACAATCACTCTCACATTCATACTGAGAACCGTCTCTTGCCACCACCAATATACATCTGCTCACCAAACTGTACTGTCTCTTCTTGCAACTTATTCCCATGTATCCGTCTCTCGTCACCTCTTCGGCACATATGCTCACCGAACTGTACTGTTCACTTAATTCACTATCCCAGTTCGCGAGGGCTGTGGAAGCATCTCCAAAAATTTGTCCATTATGACGGGCCACCACCAACCTAGGCCAACGTCCCTTCAACTGACACAAAAATTGTGTCTCACAGAACATGCGCAATACTGAGGGTCGTCTTTCATATGCGACGAACTGTTTTTTTTATCACGAACTACAATAACCAACAATGCTCACCAGCTTTACGAACTAATGACCAAAATTACAGGAAGGTATTAGGGGGGAGCCAATTTACTTATTAAAATACATAGCGATAAGCAAGTGCCTTAGTCCAGAATTTGGACAAGTCGAGAAGTCAAGTTTTTCCCAACTTGTTTTCTATTTAGACACCCTTCACATATTTATGTTTTTCTATAATTCATAAGTAGCGCCTCGTGTCAAGTTGCAGTTGTAAGGTAATCCCGTAACTAAAATAAAAAATTAAAATACATACTTTAGTTTTTCTTTCAATTTGATAGACATATATTATAATTTTTTTAATTTAATAGTTCGTTGTAGATAATGTTCTTCCATAGGGGAAAAGCGAACAATATGGAGGACGTTGACTATGGGAAGGGATAGATTTATAGACACGAGGGTCTTGTAAAATTAGTATCAGAGGAACGTGCGTGAGGTAAGAACAGAATAGGGAGGCCAAGATGGAATATGCTAAGCCGATTAGGGACGATGTGGGTTGTGCTAGTTACAAGGAAATAAAAAGGCTTGCACAAGATGGGTTAGCATGGAGGGTCGCATCAGACTAGTCTTAGGACTGAAAACCACAACACCAATGTTCTTCCATAATAATTTTTATTGGGTGTAAAATTAGTTATCAATAATCCTAAATAAATAACCGCCTTCTATAAAATTTTATTATTTATAGTTTTTAATAAATTATTAATGATTCTAAGTCGAGTCTTAAACAAGTAAAAGAAAAATTAATAAAGCTTAAAAGTAATGTTTGGATGATATAGGTTAAGTTGACGCAATTTTTCGAATATCTTTGTAACTGCAATAATTGCAATAAATTCAAACATTACATTTCGTAAATAGCTAAAGGCTATATAATATTAAACTGTTCTGATACAACTCACTCGTATGCCGGACTATCGTATTTGGTTTATAGATTTATGAAATTCTATTGGATTTCCACTCAGGCAAAGTTCATGTCTTTCTAGGACTTACTCAATTGCTTTCATTAGGTTTGTAACCTTCTTTGATTATTCAGTCCGAATAGAAACTGATATTTGCACAATGTTTCGTGTTTTTTTTAAAAAAAATTTGGTCTATGTATGTAACTTAGTAACGCAAAAAAGTATTTAGTACCAATTTTAAATTAAGCAAATTGCTTGCAATTATAGTTGAACAAGTTAAGTTTTTGTCATCTGTTAAGTTTTTTTTGTTCGTATATCGTTAAAACATTGAAAAGTCGAGACTTCAATTTTTTGGAAGAAAATTAGAATTAAGTTGTTTTATAGAGTATATACCGTCTAATTATGTTTTCCAGTTTCCTTCAGTTTCAAGTAATTGTATTTTACTACTTGTCTGGATTTTCCGTATTACCCTTTTTCATATCTCTTTTTTCGCGATATTATTTTATTTAATATTTTTAACTTATTTGAATTATATGAAAAAAGTGGTAATTTTATGCAGCTACAGTTTTTGACACCCCTGCCACAACAACGTTCGGGGAGTGTGTTACTACACTGGTAGGACACCGTTAAACGTGGGCGTGAACAAGGGATTTGATTTGTCGATTAATCAAGGTTCCAGATGCCCTGTTCCGCATCACCTGCATGAACCTAGCCTAATTGAATTCCCCACTTTCCTTAATGCGCCATATCATCAGCGGCACTGAGGAGGCCATGTGCCCACTTCACATGCACAGCTTTAATTGCAGGGCCTTGATGGAGCCAGCCAATTACTCTAATCTCTAACGGAAAGGAGATGCCAGAATATCTTAATTCATTTCTTGCGGCCAACCTGCGGGGTTCAAATAACATCGGAGTAGACCTGTCAGGCTTCAACGCACAACTTGTGCTTCAAGTCCGCGAGAGGAGTTACATGATTAAGGGCGAAATTGTAGTCTTATAGCAAACATGAGGTAAGCAGAGGAAAATACGAACTTACCACGAAGTTCACACTAACAGTTGGTTCCTTCTCCTCCCTAAAAAAAGTGTCAAAAGTTGTAACTAGACCTCGGGAGCGAATATTGCATTGAGGATACCTATGGTAAAAGATCTTAGTTCCCAAATATGTCTCTTTCATGAGCGACGATGGCGTGTTTCCATCCTTCAGTGTGTTTTATTGGGGTTCTCAATTGCCGATTGGTCGAGAAGACCGGGATTAAGACTGTTGGAGGATCGATACGCTGACCACGTGTCACTCCAAATTCGGAATGTGTCATGCAAGATGACAGTCCGCAGTCGACTCGGTAGGCCCAGGCCCTAAATGGGCTGTAGAGCCGTGGAGAAAGAAAGAAAGAAAATTGCCGATGCAACTGCAACTCTTTTGAGGTTGATACGTATTCCGGGGCCACAGACCGTAGGTTTAAGAAAACTGTTGTCCATGGTTCCTTTTGTATCAGTCGGTCAGCTGCTTTCTAGCCTGGTCGAGGCACGGAGAAGGGAATGATTCAACCCCAAAGCAAACTTCTCTCTTACCATTCTGAACAGCGTGAGATATGTACCCGACTTACATGATGAAGGTTTTGCCCTGCATCTCTTTCCTGTGAATATCGGGTAGGATTCCTACAATAGCGCAGGGAGCCCACTGTCAACCATTCTTTGAATGGAAGCCTGTGCGAATTTTCTTTCTCATGTATTTCTCCCCCGATTGACTGCGGGGTTCACCTGACTGCGTTGGGAATGCCTCGTACTCTCTATGGGGTTGTCAAGGTTCTCGCATGCCGAGGCGTCTTCATCTATTTTAGGATGTGTATGTCCTGGGGTCGAAGACCTTGGGTACACGGTAATACTTGTTCGCTGATCCCATTGGTTCATTCGGCAACTGCCTCTTAAAACTGGTGGAGACATGGAGAAGGGAATACTGCAACAGCACAGAAAACTTGTCTCCCGTCTTTTGGAAGGGCATGTGAATAGCACTTAATGCCCGACCTATTAATGCGTCTATTTAGGTGAAACACCGGGTAGGATCGTTAAACTATAGCCCATTCTACCTCTAAGCTAGTCCCAGTCGACGTTCCGAGGACCGATTCAACATCCATCACAATCCTGTAAACCTATCGTAGGGCACTTACAATTTCCTAATATCATTCTTCACAACCTAATTTCTTGGAATTCAGTGAAGAATTGATATTGTTTAAATTGATGAAAGGTGCATGTAATTTAAGACAATGGAAGTAGAAATACTTCAATTGAAACTCGGGTTAAAGAGCGTATAGCTAAAATTAGAAGAAAGACAAGAATGGGAAACGTTACATTATTTGTGTTACGCAATGTTTATTGCGGATGACCATCAAGTAGTCTGTTTCTCAAGAAAAATAATTGATTTATGTGTTGTATAAAGGTCATTCTCTGCTAATCCTGTGAAATTCTATGGTTGAGTAGGAAGCGCAAAGTATGAAAATGTTAACAGCAAACAAAGTGTCACGGTAAAATATATCAAAGCTACATCTCAAACGAGTTTTGTAAATATGATATTAGCTTTTCTTCTGAAAATGTGACAAGATTATGATTGTTACGAAATGTACCAAGGAAAGACCAAGCCAATTGCACACGTAGCATTTTTAACGACTGTTAAAAAGTTAAAATTCTTGAGAATGTATAAAAATCCGTAACATTTGTTTGTAGTTTCAAAGAAAGAAAGCGTATTTCCTGAGAACGAATTTGGAGGCAGGCCACATACGCGAATGTTGCAAGTCATTGGCCGATGGCCTTCCGTGGCCTTTCTTCCTGGGCGGTTACGGCTATTCCTTGGACCACCCAGCTTCTCATTAGCGTATTGACCGTGTAATTAGCACATGATTAATGCTACGTATACCGTGACTAGAGAATTTCCCTCGATAAAAATAAGCGGTATCTGGAGTCATGCGAAAAAAGGACCGCTTACGCCCTCCATTTTCCTGACGTGCACCATAAAGGCCATGATGCCTACTTAGTCAAGGTTCATGATGGTCACTGTGTTGTTACAAATACAACTAGTTATCTTTTAACTTAAATTCTGGATGGTGATTAAGCCCATATGGACTTACGGCATAGAATTGTGGGGATGCACCAAACCATCAAATCAAAAAATAATTCAAAGGATACAGTCAAAAATACTCCGCACAATCACCAACGCACCATGGTTTGTTTCCAATTACACAGTACACAACGATCTCAAGATCCCATTTATCACTGAGGAAATCAAAAGACTAAAAACACACTACCTTGAGCGAATGGAAGGACACCAAAATAGGCTAATAGCCGAAATAATCCATCCTCCTGAAACACAGAGAAGACTTAGGAAATCGTGGCCCACAGATTTAATTCAGCAAAACAGAAACTAGTAATATATATATATATACCATTGAAATTCTAGGGAATCGTCATTGGACGATTACCCTACTCAGGTTTTAACATACTTTTATAAATTTTACTTATTGCATTGTACTGCAGGTTGTAAGTTAGCAATTTAAATAAACCAAAAATAAAAATTCTGGATATGCACATAAAAACTTTGGGAACTATAATTCAGAGTCGCGTACTTAGAGGTCAAATATTCCTTCGGTGATAAGGGTGATTAGGGACTCGAATGCTTTGCCTGCAAGAGTACTAGAGGCTTTCTCTAAGAATACAAATGTTTTCAAAAATAAGTTAGAAACACTAAAAAGTTAGGTGCTTATATTGTAAAAAGAAGAACGTGAAATATGTTTTAATTGTTTTTAATTTTTTTATTTCGGTAATTTATCTTCGTTCTCTTTGTTTATCAACAATTTATCTTTGTACTGCCACCGGGCAAACGCCCACCTGTAGTAATAATAAATACAAACATGAAGTGCCTCCAAAATGAAAGGAAGAAGGAAATATTAAATATTACAATCATCAAACTATAATTAGAAATCCTGTCGTTTAAGTTATGTTAGAAATTGTCGACAGGTGCCCTAGCTTTCCCATAGAGATTTAGCGAGGCACAGTACCCTTTCTGTTTTCCGTTTTCCTGAATTATTCTGTATATTTATTTCGTAAATTGCCAATTTCTACAATTTAGTTAAGGATGAAACAAGCCAATTGACGAGTACATCACCGAGGAAACTAGAAACAATAATAATTATGATATATACTCATAATAAACGGCGAAGCTGGTCGGAATTTCACAAGTGGTTGAAGGATAGGAAAACAACGAGTAGGTAACAAAAGGTTCGACTTCCCCGCTCTAAAAAGCAGAACTGGCTGCGGTATGCGGCAGATCTTGCTGTAGGCAGCAATTCTGGTGCATGCACAACTATTTTGGAGCATTGCTGGATATTACTACGCAGTTCATGCAACAAGACCAGAATCGCGCTACATTGAATGGTGGACAATGATACTGAAGTTATTTTATTGTGTTGAAAATTCCACCTGATCTGAACCCGATGGCACACACATGGGACTTCCCAGTCCGTGTCTACCCGCAGCAATTCAAGAAAATTTAATGAATTGTGTGTAGTTTTAACTGCTGCTACTGTCGTTGTCAAAATAGTACAGCCCTAAGTTTGAAACCTCACTGTGACCACTTGGATTGATCTACACTATTGTAAAAGGTCTTATTTTACGCAGAATTTAATATTATTGTATCATATGTAAATAAAAAATTTAAAAAACATTTTATACTTGCGTTTTGGCGAAGAGTCTGAAAAAAGTCAGGGTTTTTTGTCTTTCTTTCATATAGTTCGACTTTGACAGCTTTTCTCATAGATTTTAAACTTTTGCTGTAAATGGTCTGAAAATTTAGCAAAAGACAGTACAAATCCTTCTAAACCTATCCGCAAAGTTTGAATCATCTGTGTGACTTGCGTTTTTTTAAAATTAATTAGTGGACCTCTACTAACTCTTGGACAGCGCATTGCAGAAAAGTGGGGCAAAGTAGTTACCTCCGGAAACCTATCAAGACTTGTCCAATTCCATGCTAAGCCGAATGGCAGCCGCATAGCGTTCCAAAAGAGGACCAAGACATTATTAATCAGATGGTCGTAATGCTTTGGCTCATCAGTTTACTTATTTACCTGTATTCGAAATGTATTTTCTTAAAAAATCTGAAGATTGAAGATCGTTCGGATCCTATTACACGACTCTAACATTCAAGTTGCGAAAATGATGTTAAAAACGTGAAGAGAAAGTCTATGATAAATAACTTTTGGAGAACGAAGTGTCGCTTGACAAACGCAAGATATATCAAATAACAGTAGGCAGGACATATTCTGATATGTCAAGAGAACAATAAATTACTAAGGCGATGACGATTTCTTTCGGAAAGGTAACAATGTTGAGGAAAAATACAAGTCGATATAAATGTAATTAAAGCTGAAGTTGCGTCCAATAAAGCTCGTCTACCTTACAAATATAAAGAATAATATATTGCTCTATATGTAGGCTTAAAAACAAGGACAATATTTTTATATAAAATAAGAGAATACCAAACATGGCAATATGGATTTACATGAGCATACAATGAGAACATATATAATTATACAAAAAGAAGAATAACTAAAATATTGATCACCACCTTTGTAAGACACCAAAATTTAATTGGAAGAAATCTTCATATAATTCGTTTTAAATTTGAGAACAATGAAACAGCGTAGTTAAACCCCACTTCATTACCCATTATCAGATAACCATTCTTCAGAAGTCGTGGAATGAATATTTAAAATGCTAGTGAAGAATTCTCCAGAAGAAAATTATCAAATATGTTTTCCAGAAACATGTTCAACTAGTAGCCGATACTTGTTTTGTTGGATTTTATATTTGATTTATGAAAGTTTGGTCGTTTCTTCACATTATTAGATAGACGTTTTAATTTCACATCATGCCGAATTTATGTACACTCAATTTCTATGTAGACATTGCTTCATTTATAAATGTATGTTATATGTATAAAGTTTGAACCAGGACTCCACCCACAAATTTTCAGAGATTATTATTCTGCTTTAATGGTTTCCGGAGTCTCGTAAGAGAGTAATAATGTAATTATTATTTATTCGGTTTTTTACAACAGTATAAGAAACCCCTTCAGAATAGTGAAGAAATATGCAATAACCAAAGCTAACTACACATATCACAGAATAATATAACAACACTTATACGATACAGGTACACTTTTATCAACGTGTGTTCTGTCAGGGTACAGTAGTTCATAACAAATATCTCCTGCTTATACTTTTACGTTGAAAATATTTTAAATAAAGTGTTAGGTGAAACTTCATGTGTCATCGGCGTTCTTTTAAAGAACTAGCATTCACCCTGGCCATAACTCTTCAGGCGACTCTACATTCCTGCTGACATTTGTAGGATTCCTCAGCAGACATGGCGAATATATACAACTGTTTATGCCCCGGCCAGGACGTTTCCGGATCCTTTTCGGCATTCCACGTTACATACCTTATGCTCAATTCGCAAATGTCATCACATACCTGGCGCTGTTCATTGTGAGTCATACACGTTAGTGTAAATGATACGACTAGGAAACTATAAACAAAAATTAAGATAAAAATACTATAGTCTAAGTAGTTTTAACAAGTGAAATCTACTATATTTACAGATGGATTTTATCTCCACAAATTTCCTTTTTTGCAATGTAAAATTTGACATCTGTTTCTATATGTGCTAGACATTTAATGAAGGGTTGCAATATCGGAAAGTTTCTATCAGCAGCAAATAAATAACGCTCATGTTCTACCCTGAGATTCAGTTTCCTTAACACGTAAAAGTAAGGCACATAATTATTCACGTAAACGTTGGCAAAATTATTAACAAATCAAGATTTGTCCGTTTTAACCACGCAATATTTCTCCGTTGTGTTCTAATCTATTTAACGGAGAGATCTGAGTTTAGATCTCCTTTTCGTTGAATATGATGTTTCATTTCCCATTTTATGGAGCTTATTACAAGATTTTCTTATTTACCTATTAAGTTCAATATGTTAAATACCATCGTATATTATTTGTTCATCAAGAAACTATTGATTATTAAATTTTGAAACCGCGTAAGGGTATGAAACGTAGAGAACACTTAAAATGAAGAGTTTTTAAATACTACATTTTCATTCATACCTAAGGCTAGCTCTGTCGTGGAGAACTTTAACGACTTTGTTTGTCCCGTCCCTCAATATTTGCCGACTTGACCTGAGTCCTGGGGGGTTCGATTTCCCCGCTCCCTAAGGTTTAAGAAGGATAGAGGAGCCACGAAAAGGCGTCCACAGTTGGAGCTGAAAGTTAAAATGTTATGGAAGAGGCTGCTATAGAAAAATTTATACAACGGAATGTGATACTGTACCTCTAATCTACCAACTCAAAATAGTAAAAGTAACCAATGAAATGTCTACGCTATCAACCAGCATCGGGAGAGACCAGGGATAGATATTTTCAGTCTTGCTATGTCATAGGGATTAAACTTTAATATTTGCATTGAACAAATTCGCCGCCGAGATTAAAATTTTATTTCTTAGATGTTTCATTTAAGATTTTCAATTACTCCAACATAAATAAATATCTGTTATTTTAACATTGTGTTAAAGCGTGTATGAGTTCAGTGTAAAATATTAATTGGATCTAGTAAAAATAAAATATGTATTGTATGAGTTTCCTACGTATTTGGTTTTTTTATATTCTTAAGGTAATGGGTAATAAAAACTCCTTTACGGTCACTGTTTTGCAAGTTATTATATTTTAAAAGAGGTAGCTTTCGGCAGTTATACTGCCATATTCATCCTAATAATATACAAATCAATCAAAATAATGTTTATAGTTAATTATTAAAAAGCTTTATACAATATCAGATCTAAAAACTTAAAAAGGCTATAAACATTTTTACATACCTTGTACTTATACACTATTTTATAATATCCTTATTTTACGTACAAAGTACGTTGTTAATATATAAAATATTTGTGTTTTTCTACACGTCGTCCGTTGCAAACTTGCGGAAACCCCGAGTATAAGCGATCAGTTGATCGATAGTGCACGATTAACATCGATTATTTATTTTTGTATATAATCAGTAATAAATATATATATATATATACGTGGGTAGTACCCTAATGACTTGTATATATTTAATTAACGTATAATATTGAGTATTATTGTAATTTATTGATGGTCTCAATGTAATAGCTTCCTATTTCAGTTCCTTCATTTCTGAAATTAATTATTTGGTCTCTAAGAAAATTAATAAAAATTGATTCTGCAAATCTGAGTTTGCTTTTAAAATTTTTCATATATAAAATACGTGTTTTGTGGAATGCGAATTCATGATTATTTGTTTTTACGTGGATTGATAATGTTGTACTATTTTCGAAGTGGCTCTCAGTGTTTTATTCCTGTTCTCTTCATAATAGTTAGTAGTGTGTTTCAGTTCACATTATCAAGTGCCATGAACGTAGGCCTGTATTTTCTTATCCTTTTTTCTAAAATTAGACGCAAAATTAATATTGCTTCTCCTATCCCTCCCTACATTCTTCTTAAAACTCCTATTACGTTTGTCGTTCCATTCTCCTGTACACTATTTACGTTCATATTTGTTCATATTTTGCATGCATTGTAATGCTATAACGATGATTTTAATCAATTTTATGTCATAAACCTTTTACTATTTTATAGTTTTGTGTCCTCAGATTAAACATGATATCAGGAAGTCAGTTTCATATTAATATGTTATATATAAAAAGTTAATTACAATACGTCTATATGCTACATGTAGCAGGCTTAGAAATCAGTCGACCCTCGACCCATTAGTAGAAAATTACAAAACACGTAATGGCTGAAGACCTCTTATTTCGCCTTCATTCATGCACAACATAAAATTATATGTATTAAAAGGACATAGTGACCTTAAAATGACACAAGGAGAAAATTAAAATTCTTTTGAGCCAGTTAATTAACTTGAATAAATATAAATCTTCCCTTACTAATGCTAATGTAAATGTTTACTCGGCGCATTTCTATCTACACCACTTACACATAAATCACTTTACCCAGATGCATTTAGTGTGTAGTAAAATATTGATTCTTACAAACATGTGGAGTAAATTTCTGGAAGTGCTTCCTTCATTGGCGGCGCAACAGCTGCAGAACCTGAGACAGGTTCAGAGCCTGAGACAGTACTCTTGCTTTTAAGCGACGTGAGTAGTGAACCGTGGGTGACACAAAAATTAATGACTGTTTCGGCAGATGTCTAGAGAGACACTTTTTCCCTTGCAAGCTCTGAAAAACTGACCAATGGAGAGAAACGGTGCGTGTTTTAAAAAATCGTTGACCCGTAGTAGGTGGCCTATTTCATTTATGGTCTTTATATGGAGTTTGTTGTACATAGACAGAGTCAAAAATGTAGGAGTTTACAGTGGCTAGTAGACAAATAAATAGTTTCGGAAAGATTTGTTAGTTTTGGAGAAGTAAGGGAGAGACTGGATTAAGTTTTGAAAGACGGGAAAAATTAGTTGCTAATTACTGGAGAAACGTTAGCACTTAAAACATCAATAATATCGTCAATGTAATGTTTTTAATGGGCCCAGAACGTCCCACATCATGACAGTCGCCAGCTGCCTTCACAACAGACTGTCCTGAGAGAAACATAACATCCAGTCGTTGCAGGCAAAAATCTCCAGGTTTTACGAAGTGTAAGATTTTAAAGTATCATACACGTCCGAATCCAAGACTTACAAAAAAATTACAATTTTTGCACGAACATAATTTTACTAATTAATGAATTATTTATTGGTTGTGATTTAAGTGTTCTCATTTACACTCTCATATAATACCTGAAATCAATAAATTCAAAAATATTTTTGTTATAGGTCGATTTTGGCACTATTTCTACATAAAAACAATGACCGCAAATTATACAGCATGGACTGGTTGAGGATCTCTTATTTTGTCCTTCAAGACCAACATAAGATTATATAGACGAATACACTTGCAGTAAAACTCAGTACATTTAAGCGAGTGAAATTTTCACGTCTTATGTAAATGTTTCGAGGCCAGAAATTATTGAAGATTAATTTTCATAACCGCATCAGTTTTCAAGGACTTGAGCATTCCCCGAGTTCCATTACTCGTCACTCACAAAAATTCGTTGACTAGAAACTCGAGGGAATTTTTACGGTGCCAAGACTTGAAATTGAAACATTTATTACACATGGTTCGTTTTCATCTTAAATGATTCAGTAATCTTCAATCACTTAATAGTTTCGAAGCGTTTCTTCTAAGACCCTTTGTGTCCTCTCAAAGAGAAAGAAGCATATTTCCGTCTTGAGTGAAATTTGTTGCACATTAATTAGCGCGGCTGACTGACTACTCAGTAGTAATGAAATGTCATATTGTTAATTACAGCCCATAATTCAGGTGCACTCGATGGCCTGGTGCTCCCCAAATGAGATATCACGCGGCGACCATCATCACACTTTCTCATTAGTGGCCGCTCTGTATCGTAATGCGATCAACCAACATCAGCAACTGCATTTATGATATTCGAGCTACGCTTAAAGGCTGAACGTATCACAGACTTGTGCTGGTTGTTTCTGTGTATAAAACGTGTATATTAAAACACAGTAATTGATTGACGGCGTTTTTGAACCTTTCTCCGGTGGGTACTTATTCCGTAGACAGGTTCAAGGCCTATTATTAATGTACATTCTCATTTCCTTTTAGTACCTATACCGGTTAATAACTTCTGCATGTTTATCTGTTCCTGGATGCGCTCATGGTCAAGTAATGGTCCAGTAGCTTTTGACCGACGCACGGAACTACAATGAAAATTGTCTGAAACATTAGTTTGCCGTCGCTCAGACCGTGAGACACCGATTTATGAAAATTCTGGTATATAAATTATTACGTGGAAGAATACTCCAACCAGATATACCTTGAGGTACAAGTTGAGTGAATCTAATGCACGCTCTAGACCAGAGGTTCCCAACCGGTATATTTTTATGCCAAAACGTTGTTACTAATTAAATTGAAAGAATAAAGTCTTAAAAGGTCATTAATTGTTTAATGATATATAACAGACGTTAAATTAAATTTTTTCTTTTTTTGGTATACTCCCTCCCCCTTACTATATAATATTGAATTATTACAAATTCTTCAACTACAAATGTGTTTCTTTGACAGCTGTCACAATGATAATCCGTTTGATAGGTTGAACTTTAGAATGAACAAGTTAGAAAAACAATCATTACGTTTTATACACTTATTAATTAAAAAACAGAAATAAAATCAAGTAAAACAATATCTTATATCAACTACAACTACACAAGAAATCAATTTTTTTAATGACACGGATGATCTTTACGCTTTAATAACAAATTTTAAATATTTGGATGCAATTAAGTTAGATTTAACCTTCAATCTCCTTGATCCATGATTTCTAATCCTTTTTTGTTTTGTAAGAAGATGGCAACCACTCTTAATCCTCTTTCCACTAGGTATGAAGATGGAAAGGCCATCAAAAACTTTCTTTTAATAGTTACCAGGATAAGTAACAGATATCTCTCTCTGAAGCCAAAATTGCATCTGTTAATTATTTATATTTCAAAGCAATTAATTATTTACGTGACCCATTGTCGGAGGATGATCCCATCATCGGCTTTGAAGTTTCGCATTAAAAGAGAATCGAGTGGTAAAGGTTACCAAATGTAGCTGCAAAGCTTTATCATGTTTCATTAACATTCATGTTTTGAAGATCTTTACTTCATAGGTAATCTATGCTATGTATTATAAGAAAATATTACGAACTACATAGGTACTATGTGAATTTTTGTTACGATCTGTTCAAAGAAAATCTATTTTAGTTGAGCCTTATTTACACCTTATGCATCCCCATTTTTTTTCCTTATACGGGCCTCTTGCATTTTGGAGTCGTCCCCTAAGGGTCCATATAGACCGTTGTGTTCTCCAACCTTTTTTACCATGTCCCACCTGTCTCCTGATGCCGCCTATATAAAATGTGCATATTTTTGCTAAAAGATTACAATTTTCACTAATTGGAGCGTAACTAAACATTTCAGGGCAGAAGTTTAAGTTTGCATGATTAAAATCCGTGAATCCTGTCCACCTCCACGAATACTGCGAATGTTTTCCCACTTCAGCGCCATATTGTGAAGACATTCCCAGTAGTCGTGGTGGTGGGCAGGATTTACAGAATTTTTGACTGATCAAGGAACTGTGAATAAAACGTGATTCGATGAATATCTTAATAATAGACTAAAGCTTCTGTTTTTTATGTATGACAACTTTTGGTTGAATAAATTGACAATTGATGAATATGGTTTTTATTCTTTTTATATGTATGTTGAAGGAGAAAATGCGGGTTCACATAAGTACGTTGAGAAAAAGGGTGCTAATATGTTTAGTAGCCCATTTCCGATAGTTATGGATATTTAGATTTTATTTAAATGCAAAATTAATGTAACGGTACTTAGGAAAATCTGACTCGCAAGATTGACCCTGAAAATTATTTTTGGGCTCTGGAAACACAGGATCGGTCTAGCAAAACAGAATATTTATTTTATTGCTGCAATTTATATTAATGCTAAACTTGTAACAGCATAACAGAAGACTCTTATATGGCCGAGTATTTGTTTTTAGTTTGTGAGTAGCGTGTATACTACCCCGGAAGGGTTGTGAAGCACGTTTTTTTTACGTCCTCCTTCAGGAGGCCCCATTACTTGTTGTAATATTGCAGTCATTATTTTCCGTTCTTCGGTTTATTTAAAATATGGTTTTTTATTTGCGTCCTCCTTCAGCAGGCCCCATTACTTGTTGTAATATTACATGCATTATTTTTAGTTCTTCGGTTTATTTCACATTTGGTCTCTTTTCTTCTTGAACAATATTTTATTACTTTTATATATCCTTGTCTATCTTAAAATCTACTGAGTCTATAAGCTCCGTGAAATAATTTGGTATTTGTAACGAGCTCATTGGCCGTGTGCCTCCCTCTGCTTCGATCTTCTTCATTACAAAATTTCTTTCTTTTTTGTATTGTCGCACTGTGGTTCGCTGTGTGGTTCCCTTTCTTACCTCTACATGTTGCTTCATTTATAATTTTAAACCGATGTAAGAAGGTTTATTTTTAATAACGCCTTATTCTACCCCGGAGAACGAATAATTTTTTTTTTGTAATTTATGCCAAGCACCGAGTCTGGAAATAGAACTGTGAATGAAAACGGTGTAAAATGAGTACTGGTAAGGCCGTGAAGAGGATACAGTTCCGACTTCACAAACTTTCTTCATGGTCCGTAGCTTTTCGTTTCACATGGTGTTTGGAGATTAACATCCGCCCTTCATTTGATTACTTAAAATTATGACGACGTTTGCGGTAGTGAGCCCTAATTGCGTCTCCAACCGAAATTAAAGCAAGAGCATTCTGTCGTGATTTAGCAGGTTTGAAACCTAATGCGCATAAGCGAGTGCGGTGGCTTTGGTTGCCTTTCATCCCGGCGTGGCTTGGCGCGGCGTGGAGCGGCGTGGAGAGGCGCTCCCAGGCTTCCTCGACTTCTGGCTCGCAGATGTGCCACAGGGCGCCTCTCAAGTCACTTATCTAGCTACACCACCATTACTCAACTTCATACCGACCTCCAGGCCTCAGTACAATCTTCCACAAGGAGTACCTCCATCGTAGTACTTAGACTTCGTCGCAGTCTTTATACAGCGAAAGAGAATCCTTTGTCAGTAGCATAGTTTTCATCGTACTAACTGCAAAATATTTCTTTGTTTTTCGGGTGTCAATAAATTAAGATACTTTCTAATTAGAGTAGTACAACCACTTTACAACAACGGCGACCTAACAAAGGAACTAAAAAATGTTAACGTTAACTTAGTTTTCGTACCGACAAATCTTGTTGATAAAACGTTTCTAATTTAGTCTATTAACAGTTGCTATAACAAAAAGTTACAAATCATAAAAAATACGAATTATTTTGGTAACTACCATAGTATAAGTTTAAATAAGGCCAAAAACAGATAAAAATATTAGTGAAAACAAACTATAATTTAAAAACAACTACATGTTTCGGTTCTGATCTGGACCCTCTTCAGGTTGAACTGAATAATAATGCACAAAAATTATAACATTCCAAATATATTCCAATAAAGACAAAAAATACATACCAAAAAATTTTTTTTAAAAAAAGAGCAAAGATAATTATACATTTGATGAATTTAATTTCATGCATTAAAATATTGTATATACTACTGAGAAAATCCCTGTCCGATTTTACATTCAGCGTATTTTATTGTGTTTAATGTGAAGCATTTTTGAAACTAATCGGGATTGGTAGTTACTGTCTTTGTCTAAAATTTGGAAATTATCACAGTCAATAGTGTGGTTAGAATCTAAAATAGGTTTTGAAATAACGGATAAGCTTAATATTGAATCTGTGCTCCTTGACTCTGATGTTGATGGCTTGTTTCGTTTGGCCTATGTATACACGAGGATAGTCATTGCAATTTAATTTATGTACTTCATTGTTAATTTTGTTTTTATCAACTGGGTCTTTCAAATGTTTTACAATAGTGGATAAATTATTGGACGATTTAGTTATGTGCTGAATATTGTAGGAGTGGAATAGTTTTTTCAGAAAATTTGTAAAGGTTTGTCTTTTGGATCTTCAATTATTGTATTCTTTGGTTCTACTGTAATATTTTTGGAATGTTATCATTTTTGTGTATTGTTATTCAGGTCAACCGGAAGAAGGTTAACAGTTATCAGCGTTTATTTGTATTTCTTAATAGTAAGAGTTTCTACCGTTATTTCTTCTAAAGGACAAGAGATGGTTTGGAAAGAAACATTTTTCATATGCATATTAAAAAAACATTGGTTGTAACACGATGAAAAAAACGGTACGACATATGGAAACATTAAAAACCAGCGATATGAGAAACACTTCAGAAACTTCTATAGTATTGGTAAAAACGAAGATTTTGTAAGAAAGAAACAGGTACCTATTACTTGAATAAGAAATGGGTATTGCAGACAGTCATACTTATTTACTGGATAGATCCAACCCACCATCGTGTGATCTGAGTAAGACTGCATTAAATATAGACCATGTCATCAATAAATGTACCAAATACCACCAAAATAGACTGAAATACATACTGGCTGGACTCTATTGAACATCCAAAAGACATTATGAAGTTTTGTGAGGAAAGTAGGATTTTTGATAGAATTTAAGTGTATTGTATTTTGTGTTTTAAATCTAAAATTCATCGCTAGTGAAATGTATTGAAAAACGTCCAACCACGTAGATTATGAATTCTTCCAAAACTTATTGTGACAACCCATGGTGTTATTTTCTTAGTAACAAAAGTCTATTATCATAACGTTTTAATATTCATATTTAACTTATTTGTTAAAAATATTCAAGAAAAATTTCTTAAGATTTCTTTTGGCAAAACTTTATTAAAAATATTACTAAAATTTAAAAATTTACAATTTCAGGTACAAAATGTTTTGAAGGTTGTTATTAGAAAATATTTCGAACATATCTTAAGTGTTTCGAATATTTTTCCTTTTTCTGAACAGAGGTTTTAAAAGATGAAGCGTTCGTTTTCCGTAAAGAAGCTCCATCTTTTAAGTACTTTACTTAAAAAGGGTAACGCATTCATGAATTTCTTGTACGAATATTTAAAAAACAAATATTTTTGTTTGAATAAGGTAAACTTTACACCGAAAAAAAGCCCCCTTCTCCTTCCAGTCCTCCCACAGTAAATGAAAATTGCTGATATAAACTGAAATATTCAAAGGAGTGGAACAATTTTAATGTTGTATGGGAGCTAAAATTGTTCCATCCTACAGCTACAGGGTGAAAAGACCTATTTTCCGTTCCCGTGAAAGTCATTGTGAAGTCCGTAGTTAGATAGTAGCCATAGCCTAGTCTAAATGCTTTTTCATTGTATTTTTAATCATAATTTTAGAGCAATTTATTAATTTTATTTCACTGTTTTTATGCATTCTGTTTTAGTAAAGCGTTTTTAGTACTTGACGTTGCTGATTATTCACGGGGTTTTGTCCATTCGCTGGGTATTTGGTATATATTGGACTTAAATTCTTCTGTAATTAATTAATTTGTATTCTAATCTTCCAAATGACACAAATATTTTATTCCTAAGAAAATACATTGTGATACAAAAGTCGTTAGCTACAAATGCTCGATTATAACAGTAAGCTAATGCTTGCAGTTTGTCTTAGTTTCATATTGTTTGTTCTGGAATGTGCCGCTATGTATATATGAGTGGACACATCTTCTAGTACGTACAAACAACCTAGGGATGAATTTAGGTACTAGCTTCAATATGGTTACAATATGCACTAAATTCCACAAGCAGGTAAATTTAAAATTCAAGGAAATGCAATGGCTACTTGGCTGGAGGTTCAAACTAGAATTATACAATGAAGTTATAGTCTATAGAAATTATTTAAAAAATATGGGATAATACATGTAATTGACCTAACGAGGGTACACTCTAACTCTAATATGACTACAATACAGAGAATCCAACCGAAAGTATAATTTATGATATTTAATTCCTCATGAAACGCCTCTAATAACACACTTCATAAACATCTGAAAGGACTGTACGTCAAAGATAATGGTAAATAATTAATAACTTCATGAAAATAGGGAAGCCTCGTGTGAAATTATAATAAGCACGAAGATTTAAACGAAAATGGCAAAGTTATCTAAAAATATCCAAGTAGGATTTGTAACGGGAGAGGTCTCTACGTCACCTAGTTCTTAGGTCAGCTCATTAGCTTATTTAATTATATTGTAATAATTTAAAACGCATTAAATGTTTGACATAATAATATATCATTCGCCCTGTTAATTACAACGAATAATTTCGAAAAAGAAGGTATTTTTTATTAAGCAACGAAATATTCGATATCCCTTATTCAATTTTACTGCGTAATAATTGTAGTAATATGCTGTAGAGACGAAGGTTTCCGACTGTAATTTCACCGAATTCTTTGGATTTCTCATTATTATGTTCAGTTTTATGTTCAGAGTTTTACGGGAGCAATTTAAATACGTAAGCAAGTGCGTTGTGTAGAGAATGACCAGTCTTAACGCTCTCCGCCTCTTCGGCATCTTTTATGAGCCATCGTCACGCAATTCATGCTATGGACCCAAAGGTGAAAGAAAATTTTCAGAGGCGTAATGGGGGTAATATAGTGTTAAAATGTGCCGGTGTCGGTAGCAGGTTTATAGTCAATTATGCTGGAGTAAAGGAGGCTTTCCATCAAGCCGCTTCAGAACACACTCGCAGAATAGGTTGAGTGTGCTGGCTGGACTGGGTCCCTATAATATGTTTAAATATATTTTATTTTATTTATTTTTTGTTTTTTTTGGGTAACAGGCTACATGAGGGTGATCCTGAAACAGGCAACTCCCCTTTAATAGCATAGGAAGGGAATTGAAAAGGGGGGAAACCTCCGGAGACTAAATAGGAAATACGTAAATATTTTACTGCGAGCGTTCAAATTTTTTTAAAACTAGGCTACAGCATTTTTAGTTTTATATTTATCACTGGTTCAAGGAGTGCGTCTAGAAGTGACTTAAGATGATTGTCCAAGACTGCGTGATGTTAAGTGGCTTTCTCATGGATGACGTCTTGTACCGTTGGAACATTTAAATCTGTATGCAGTTTGTGGTTGATTGTGTATCACGGGGCGTTTACAATTTGCCGGAGGATCTTGGATTGTAATCTTTGAATAATTTTTATATTTGATTTTGCTGCACAGCCCCATAGCTGAATCCCATAGGTCCATATTGGTTTGATTACAGGATTTGGTTGTCCACAGATAGCCGCGATCTTCTACCTATGAACCATAGTAGTTCTCTTGCCTTCATCTCAACTTGTTTTCTCTTTTTAACTATATGATTTTACCAAGTCAATTTCGAATCTAAATGTAATCCTAAATATTTTACTGTTTTTGTTTGTGGAATGTGATGTGCAGATTTATTTTCGTTCACTTTTATTTTCTATTTTTCTAGCCATTTTCGTAGATTGGACAGGTAGGTTTGTGTAATATTTAAGGCTGTCTGAGTATCCTCGTGGCAGGAGAGAGGCTGTATCATCGGCGAATGTTCCTATTGTTGCATATTGTGCCAGTGGTATATCTGAATCACACAGGAGAGGTCCAAGGACACTGCCTTGTGGTACTCCAGATTTGATCACGAAGAAGTCAGATTTATATCCGTTTATTGTGGTTTGTAATTTCTGTCGTTCAAATATGATTTTAGGAGGTTGAAGTATGCGGGTGCCAGACTTTACAAAAAGCCTGGATGATGTCAAGGAATACTCCACTACAGTATTGTTTATTTTCAAAAGCTTTATTTATGGATTGGATAATCCCGTGAATTTGTAGCACTGTAGAGTGTTTCTGCCAAAATCCAAACTGAAGAGCTGGTATCCAGGTTTATGAAGGCAGGCCTTTTTGTAATCTACGAATCTCCAGTCTGTCGAGTATTTTTGAAATTATTGGCAGTAAGCTTATAGGTCTGTAAGAGGAGACATCTGCTGCAACTTTTCCTGGTTTATAATTTTCGCTGTTTTTATGCATTGTATATGTAGGTTAACGTTAATATTCCTTTTTTAGGTAAATCTTTCATTTTAGCAGTGACAAGATCAATTCCAGGCGTCTACTTTGGGTTTAGAAGTTAAATTTCTTCGGCGATTTCTTTTGGTGTCAATGCTTTGATAGGCTCATATATTGTAGGTGGAATAGAGGCACTTTGCTCAATTTCTTGATCAGGTTCGTTGTTTATCGGTTGAAATACTGAAGTTAAGTGCTCTGAAAATAGGTTAGCTTTTAGGTTTTCTGCAATTCTTAATTGGTTTCCAAATTGAGTTATCAGTTATGGTCAGTGTGGATATATATTGCTCAAACTCTTGATTTTGTACTTATTTTAACTTGTTCCTTAATCTTTACGTCAAGAAATTATATGCCTGTCTGTCAACAGGTGCGTGATTTCTTTGCCATCTTGATCTGGCACGTCTTTTTTCTGACATAGCTTCTTTTATTTCTAAGTTTATATTCCGGATAACCTTCCTTGATTGAATTATTGATGAAGACAGTAAAGTTTTCTTTTGAAAAGGAATATTCGAAGTACAAAGAATGTCAGACTTTTGCTTCTGAATAACTTCTCACTTCGATTCTAGAGGGATCAAATCAAGATACATCGAAAAACGTGCCGAATAAAGGTACGAAGCCAGTATTTCTTTCTTACCATTATCATTACTGTATCTTTGGATACAGTAGAGTTCCGTATACCCCAAAATTTGCTGAAGCTGAAGGGAATCAAAGATTTGAGGCAGCATTTTCATGGAAACAGTAAACGACTAAATTTCCATAGTAAATTCTGGAATATTCTGGGTCAGAAAGCTCTTGGGTAAGCACGTAGCATGAGTGATGGGTACAAAGACTGCTCCGGAAACAATAAATTTTAAATGCCACAGTGAGCTGCCATTGTACTCCAACGAAGGGCCGGCCAACAGTGGTCCGTACTGTTCCTTTAACCCAAGTAAAATTCTCATTTTTAACATTTTTTCAGCCTCGAAAATTTTTATAAATATTTACACGTGACGCAGAGATCTAGTGATATTTTTATGATGTTTTCTGGGCGGCGCTGTTTGGAAATATTGGGTTAATCGTTATCGAAGCAAAGCTTGGCACCAGAGTCGAGGTTCTCACGTCGCTACAGCGTCTGTCGCGCGTGACGCCATCATGCACACGTGGTCGGTGCCACACGTGACGATCAGAGATACGAGGAGAAATCCGCGTCTCAGCTTATTTCATTGCCGGGTAACGACCTTCCGCTCGAGCTGCAATGCGCGCCTGTTGTGATTGAAGACATTCCTTGCTTTGACACCACAGCAATTCGGCCGACAGTGATCGATACTATATTGACAGTCATTCGCAGGCCACTGATAACTCTGATCATATCGCTGTGCAATGCAAACCATCGCAGGTTTCTCAGTTATTCACAACTATCAATCCGGTTCTATTGATCGCGATGCTAGGTGAAACAAGAAACGTCGCTTCTTCGTGGTCGGCAGGCAGATAATCGCTGGACCACTCTGCATATATTAAGTATCCACTTGTTAATTACAGGCCATGACGCCGGTTCACTGGGATAGACAACAAAGTTCAATTTAGTAATTGACGTCAGCATGTAAGGTATTCTTGTTTTCATCGTGTCGTAGTATTTGGTGAACAAATTCCTTGCACACCAATTGTTTTAAACATAATGTTGGCTCGAAAGTGTATTACATGATCACAAGAGATCTCGTTTCTCAGATCAATGCCACCTTGGGAACATAACCTTAAATGTAGTTTTCAATGTAAGAATTTTTTATTTACTTTCTCGTTACCACATCTGCATTACCTTGAAATTTATATTATCACAAGGACATGAGTAAACGTTGGTTTTAAAAGTATAGGCGAGTAAAGTCTATGAACTGTGTAATGGTATGTACACATTACATTGAAATTGGACATAACATTATATCTAAACACTTCAAGTGATCGTTCCTGCCAGTGACGGATGGTGTATATGTGCTCAACGGTATAAATAAGTTAAGACAGAACTTTCGCTCTTAATTTAAACTTTAATAATCATTGTGTTTATCAGTTTATTAAAGACTTTAAACTTGCCGCAAACTCGCTCCCACCAATTCAATCAGCTTTCCATAACCGTGATCAGCCCATCATTTCTGTTTCAAAAGAGAAATGCGCAGTATTCCGTTTCAATCCCCTACACTACCCGTAAAGCTCTGCAAAATTCCTCTTTTCGGTGCAAAGTGTTAATAAGAACACCCCTTACTTTTGTTATTCGTATTTGTCTCCCAAAATGAACTTTATTAAAAATATTGACGAATTTCTGCCAAATTGGCGGAAAGTTCCCTTTCTTTTAAGAATTAGACAACTTTGTAAAGTATGTAGACGGAATCAAAAAGTATTTGGTTATATTATTGTATATTGGCTGCTAATAACTTGAAAAATAATTCAACTATTCTATCGGTTACAGACTTGTTTTATAACTACAGATATAATGTGTATGAAGATTATATATTTAAGGAAAACATACTCTTTGAAAAAAGTAATATTTATATAGGACTGTCCTCTTGGCTAATTAAATATATTTTTATCACAACTGTAAAAACAATAGGAAAGAAGTTAAAATTGAATGTAACAATGTAAGTGAATATGCTTGTCTGTTTGTAGAACATTCTTGTTCATTTAATAACGATCTTTGAAAATCTTAAATTGTTACATAATTTAAGTAGCTTATAGAACCTATTATTCTGATTTATATTTCAATAAAAAAATTACGTTACATAATTAAGTTTCATACACAGAACATAAATGGACACTTTTTGGAGATTTCAATATGATATTTTATTTTTCCTGGTCAACACTTATAGCATAAATACTTCTCGGTTTTTACCCAGGTCAACAATTTATGTATTTTGAATTGGTAGTTTTCTAAATTGGCATGTTTAAATATCATAATTTTGCAGATATTTATGGCTGTCAGCAAACTGTTTTTTGAAGCCTGAAAGTGGTTTCAATCATAATTTAGTGGTGAGCTTTAATAGTGGAAAAAATAGAAATAGGGCATATTATTTGATACAAATTCATCCGCTTTGAATAAAATTAGGCTGTATAAATCAATTAAAATGATTTATCGCCAGAGTGTTATAAGAACCAACCTGAACAGTTGCCGGTTTTAACCGAAGCAAAGCAAAGGAAACTGCAAAGTGAAGGACCTTTATTGGAGAAAACTGTTTAATAATGAAAATGTTGGAGTCATGGTTCCATTATTCGAGGATTATTCGAGAATGGCCTGCAGACTTGCGAAAAAAATAATTCAATTTAAATAATGTAAGAAGAGATAAATATCAATTAATGCTTCTCGTAACGCCTGGAGGATGGCACCATTTTCTTCTCACTTAGTATTTAAATAATGTCAACGTCCGAATAAACTGTATAAGGTTAAAAAAATCAAAATTAAATAAAAAAATTATTTGAACTCAAGCTATGACATTAATTTTTTTATGTAATTTCTTTTACGTCGCGTCAACTATGAAGTCATTGGCGACCAACTGAAATTACATTTACACATAAGATAAGAAAATAGTTGTTGTTGTGGTATTCAGTCGTTAGACTGATCTGATGCTACCCTCTTCTGCAAGCCTTTTCATTTCTTTATAACTACCACATCCCACATCCTCCCTAATCTGCTTTGCCTCCCTCCTCTGTTCTTATCCCACACTCTTCCCTCTAATGCTAATTTCATAAGACCCTCATATCTTAAAACATGATCTATTAATCTATTCCTTCTCCTGGTCAACGACCTTCACATTGTCCGCTCTTCCCCTATTCTGTTTAGAACTTCCTCGTTAGTTATTCTATCCACCCATCTATTTTGCAGCATTCTCCTATAGCATCACATTTCCAAGGCTTTTATTCTTTTCTTTTCTGCAGCTCCAATATTTTTGTTGCTTCTTCCGAAGATGTGATATCTTTAGGTCGATTCGATCCGGATATTATATTTCCGCTACTTGTAATACTCGGGGCAGTAAAAGATGACGTGGTCCATGGTTATGTTCATCGTGGAAGAACTACACTGGGGTGGAGGTTTTCTAGAGAAAAGGAAGCAACGATAAAAATTTGTGTGGTCGGCCGTTACCTTGGAAAATACTATTTGCCCCTTTCTTGTTAGATGCTTTCGGTAGGATAAATTTTGATAATTGTTGACGTTTTGGCGGAATAGATCCGTTGTTACAAGATCTTCTGCTAATATTCCAGTGGTCCAGTGTTATAAATTCCATGATTTCATCAATAGTGGAAGCTCCAGTCGTCCATTAAAAAAAATAAAGCGGAAGAGACTTCATGATTTTTTTGACTAAAGAAGGGGAATGAAATAAATGTAGCCACAGGAAACAGAAACTAGTTTTGGGCAGTTGGGGAACTGTACAGATGGTAAATTTCATGTCAATTAAACTTTTTTGTATTTAGTTTACTCTTTGTGAACAAAACTATACAGTCCTAGGACCAAAAGTTACGTAAAATTTACAAAAATAAATTACGGGGAAGGATAAATGTGGTTTCATATTTTGATTCAATATTAAAATTATAATAAAAATCACCTGTGACCTTTAGAATAATTTAAACTCTACGTTTTAGACATAGCTGGAACTACATTGGGGCGCCAGTTCACGACTTAAACTAAACCATAAGAAAAATCGTGTTCCTCAGTTGTCATGGACGTCCCAACAATTATTTTAAGCTTGTGTGGGAGCGATGTTCTTGTACTTTATGAAAACAGGTTCAGTAGAAGGAGTTTTTTTTAGAGGGACTATTTGAAAGCTCAATTAAAGATACGGCGAACGTTGCTACAGGGAAACGCAAAGTTCGTTAATATTAATGTCTCCTAATCCACTGCAGATCTAGAAAAATCTTCCACAAGACAGAGAACAGCGTATGGAATTTTATATATGATTTCAACGAGACGCGTTCAGTGAGGAAACGGTAGGAAATATTGCCCTGCAAAGCCTTGGGCCAGAACCTTATGGGGTCTAGCAGCTTGTAGGAGTCCAATAAATAGTTTCCGGCCTAACGCTTTGGCGGACGACGGGCGTCAGATCGCGTGTCGGCATACCTGAACTTGCGTAGATTGGCCGCTAATTGCGATCATTAAGAGGCAGAGCACGGGAAGATTTATAGGCGGCTAAATAAATTTCAGCGGCGAGCTGCGAGCGCGTTAGCATAACCGATCGCGTTATCTAGGCTCGAAGGCTGCGGCTGCCCTTTGCCCGCGCTCTCGTAATTAAAGTGGGCGGCGTGCAGTCTGATGAACAAAAGGGCCAAAGTATCGGCTTACCTGCCAAATCAACTGCCTCTGCTCGCTCTCCTCTATCCAAGAACCGTTACTCTCGAACAAACCTAATCCCCGATAAAATTACATATCACTTCTACGTAATGGAAAATTAACTTTTTGTAAAATTAAATATACAAAATTACATTCCGAATATTTCTGTAACGCTCGAGAAACTGTTCGGTTTTCATGCTACCAACACGAGGAATACATTTATTTTTTACACATTAAAACTTAACGAATGATAAGCACTAATAATGAAAGGAAGCTAATTCACACTTGGTAAACAATTATAATGGAAGATAAAATAATGTCTTTTTTATTGCTTCATATAACTATTGTTTCCAGCAGCTATGTTTCAGATCAATTCTGTCTCTTGTAACTATTGTTCACTAGTTACCATTTGATAAAGGTCTGTTTACACGTAGTGCTAATATACTAATTTAAAAATTTATATAACTTCGTTAAGTAATTATTAACTTATTGTTTAACCTCCAGCTGTAATGTTGGGTAGGTCCTATAAATTTTAAAATTTTTTGAGAAATTTTGGAATGCGTCGGTTACATTAGTATGCAATGAATAGAGAAGGCGGGGAACTAATTTATTATTAATTACTTTTTAATGTAATATCTTCAATTATTGAGAAAATTATATTTTGAAGGAGGAACAAAAAATAATTACAAAAATGAGTTTAAAAGCAAAGTAGACATTTATTGTAACAAGAATAAAATTTTATCAATGAAACCCTTAAAACGTATAAAAAATTAATTTACCTGAAAACTATTGAGCACTAATAATTAACATTACTGAAACTCGTTAAAACTGGTTACTTGTGGAGTGATCCAAAATAAGAAAATTTTCTACGATAAAATAGATCTGACAATGCGAACTTATTAGCTGCAGCTGTTTTCTGTAGTGTCGGCGCCACAGTCTGTTGCGGGTTGACAAGGTGAGAGGTGCCGGCTAAGATGATTCTCGTTGGCTACATCGGATGATCTGGTAGCATGGATGACGCCTTGGGCCAAAATATCTACATCTGCTGAGGTTTCAAGAGCTCTGCCCAGCCCTCACCATTGGCCCGCCATTTAATTTCTCTCCACCAAACGTCTGTCCATTTCGCCTCGTATGTCCCAGAGTTTCCCTCCTACCTTTTTCAATAACCAAATAGCACTTACTGTATTTACACCATTGAGGAGAATAGAAAATTTTTAACCTCGAATGTGAACGATTATATTCACATAAGTTTTGCATTAGTTACGCGCTGTAGCTTTCAATCAACTACAACTTGACAGAAGCAAATCCTTCTTGAATTAGGGACGGATGCCATTTATTTAACAGACTGACACCCGTTGCCAGTAAAAGCCCTCTTCCATAAATCCAAAGAAAGGTTTCATTAACCGAGGAAGGATGTAGCGTTGACCAAGCACACACAAAAAAAACTTCGCAGGCTTCTTCCCACGTACCTTTAATATATAACAAGTAATAAGTAATTTTTTAATTAGTGTTAATGAATGAATAAATTTATTCGACTACTATTGACCGGTTACAGCTTACAAAATAAGTCATATAAAAAGATTAATACTAAAAGGAATTGAATATATTAAAAAAGAAACTCCTGTACCACTTTGGTCTAGTATAAAAAAGTACGAAAAATGCTTCATTCTTCTCGTACCTCTCGTCTTCAATTAGTCCAGTAAAAGTATGTCAAAGACCACATCGGGTAATTTACAAAAAGTAACTTGCTCCATTTATTTTTTATTTTCGATATTATATCTTAAATTTATGACTTTGATACCAATTTAATTTGGATCATTTAAGGGTCAGTGAATAACTACCAAAGTTACCGGAATATGCTTTGAAGATACTTCCTGTGTCTCGTTTGTAACAATTCCCATTGAAATATTCATATAATACTTTTCACCGTTTCGTTTAATCTTTAAGATGTAAACTCTATCGTAGTGGTCAATTTGGTATTTCTACTGACCTTTCTTAAATTTTTCATTACAAAACAGTAACATAGTTTACTTGTTCCTGCAAGACCACAGTACTATTAAAACATAATAGATATTCGCAGCATTTATCCTGCGGAACAGCGACGCCATTCAACAAGTAGAAGAGAACAAAATCCTTCCGTCTTCTTTAAAAGCTGAGAACTGTACTTTTAGTGGTCCTAATTTCAATTAGAAATCATAATGGACCAATCATGAACCAAATGCGTCTCCCGATATACTGATACGTATATTTGAAATTTCAACTTTAACGTCCACATCGTAGAAATTCATAAATCAAACGCACCGCACTTTTAGCGCGTAGATCGAGCGTTAGTTAAATTCATTATTGAAAGCTGGTTTGACTTGATTAGCCTGCCAAAGTCGTGATAGACAACACAGTAAAAACCGGTCTAATTTCCTGACGCGTCCATAGTTCAAAAAGAGTCGGTAACTAATACACACGTTGCATTTTAAATGTACAGCTCTTGTGAGGTTTTTATTTATTTCCGGTATGAATTGAGTAATCACTAGCATATTTTGTGTTCTGAACTAATGCGTCTACTCCATAAAGACTGTGCGGAATTATTACTACCTTATAATTTTCGTGCTATTACGCATATTTATCAATTAGATTCACTAGTGGTATTAAATTTTGATCCAGTTAGCATTATATCGCCTTACAAATTGTTTCTGACTCAGGAGATGTTTCTCAAGACCCCCAAACAAATACGTAGTCTCTATATACGAATGATATTCCCCCTTTCTCACCAAAATGGAACCTGCAGCAAACAGTGACTGTGAAAATGTGTGCAGATATATTCTGAGAAAGGATGCCAATCACATCCAGAGTGAGCGAAAGATTCCATCGCCTTGTTAATGGGACACACCAGCTGATTCGTTTATGCTTAATGGTTTCCCCGAACTCTGCAAACGTGCGCTTGACAGCTGCTATACATCTACACAGGAACGTTCATATAACGCTCGACGAGAGTGTCATCTTTCTGCTTCCGACTGTAAAATAGTTCTCAACAAATATGTACTTTTAAGTAGTACTGTGACCAGTCTATCGTCAAGTCTGTGAAAAATCCGATATTCCCATCAGCGTATTACATGCAGGCGGCATATGATATCATAAAACGATATTAGCGAAGATAAGGTTTTAGGAAAGTGTTTCGCGCAGTGATCAGTAATGCACGTGAGATATGTTAATGAATTTATGAACGATACTTTCTTACCGTTAAATAAACACCGATTTACAGTACTTTACTTATTGTTATCAATAACATTCCGTTAAAAAATTCTCATACTTTAAAAAATTTAATAATAAATGCATATGATAACCTTCACTGTTTCTATTAAATACTTTTTTTAATTTTCAGGTATGCATTACACAACACGTAGGATTACCAGTCGAGCTTGCGAATTATGAACGGTGAAAGAGTAAGTTTTCGTCCAAACACTAAATACTATATCGAGATGGCTTTACGTTGTTGTGGTATTCAGTCCTAAGACTGGTCTGATGCAGTCCTCCATGCTAACCAATCTTGCGCAAGCCTTTTCATTTTCTTATAACTATCACAACACAAATCCACCATTATCTGCTTATCGTATTCCATCCTTGTCTCCCTCTTCTGTTCTTACCCCACACACTTCCCTCTAATACTAATTTCACGAGACCCTCGTGTCTTAAAACGTGGCCTATTAATCTATCCCTTCTCTTAGTCACCGTCCTCCATATTGTTCGCTTTTCCCCTATTCGGTTTAGAACTTCCTCGTTTGTGATTCTATCCACCCATCTGATTTTCAGCATTCTCCTATAGCACCACATTTCAAAGGCTTCTATTCTTTTCCTTTCCCCAAGTCCTATCGCCCACGTTTCGCACACCCATACGAACATTTTTAACAACGATTTCCAAATATTCGTCGTAATATATAAATAAATATTAAAATAAAATAGAGTTAAAACTTTAGTAAATAAATATATTACGTAATCTATGCTAACAAATAAAATAGAAGTGTTTGCCAGTCGGTTTATCTGACTGTCTGTAATACGCCCCGAAACTGCTCAACGGATTTCAACGAAAATTTGAGGGTTTAAAAACAAGACAATTAACTTAAATATTCGTGCATATTTTATTTCAATATAATATTAGTATAATATAAATATTTTTTTCTCTCGTGCGTGCATTCAAGTCTTAAACAAGTGAATCCGGGATTGCTCGTACACTTGATCTGTTTATGTTCCGAAACGGCATAACGGATTTCACTGAAAATTTCAGGGATTGAAACAGGATATTTAACGTAAAATTTTGTGTATGTTTCATTTCTATAGCTTGCAGAGTTCAGAATATTTATAAATATATTGAATTGTCGCGCGAAAAGCAGCGTGAAAACATATGCGAGTTAAAAGTCCTATTAGGCGTTCCTATACCATTCATTCCACTTACTGTGTTATTACAAGCGTAATTTTGGCAGCATGAGAGACAGAGAGAGTGAGCGTGAGAGAGAGAGAGAGAGCGATATTTCTCCGTCCATCTATTGTTGCAGTAAGATTCGCGCCGTAATTAACCTATTATTGGCAGAGAGTTAGCTCCCTAAGAAATATCAAACTTCTTTTGATCGTCGATACGATGTATATTTAAATTGGTTTTGTTTGTTGCGTCAGGTAAACATTTACTACGTAAGGTGATGCTGAAACATACAACTCCTCTTTAAAAGCATAGGAAGAGAATTGAAAAGGGGGATGTGGAAGGTAGAAGAAGGTAGCCAAGGGTTGTCTAGGGCCCCCGGGCTGTAGTTAATGGATCCTACCTGGTGTTTCACCTAAAGAGATGCAGGGATAACTCTAGAAATCCCCACATCTACATGAGGACGTTGGCTCCAAAATAGTAGTTGAAACCCAACTGCGAGTTATAAGGTTTGCCCAAGAAACGATCATAAATAAATGATATCATACTTTTTATGTATTCAATGAGTTCAACTTTATCATAACTCTGTACCAGTTGTTTCGTTTATTAGGGCAAAATAAAGAGAACCAAATCCGCGCGAATGAAGTCCTGGGCAAAGATAGTAAATAAATAAAATAGAAAAATATTCAGTTGATGTGGTAGTCATTTTAGTAGAGCATTTTTAAAAAAAATTGTAATATTAAAAATAAACATAACAGAAAATAATAATGATAATATCAAAACAACAATACGTAAAATAAATTGAAATGAGAGAAACATTTAAGTTAATGGTATATGAACATTTATTTATTGCTTGAAAGCAATGGAATATTGGATCAAGCTTCATAACGCAAGCCTTAATTGATTCTCTAAATTTTTATATAAATTTTTCGTTCTTAATCTAATTTTTATTTATTTTTTGGACAGAAATCGTTGACACGCAGCAATGTGTATCATGAAAGCAGAAAAGTAGACGGCGTGGAATGTTTCGTAGGCATAGAAAATCACCAGCATCTTTACAGGTTACTATCTTCCGCCAATTCCAGTAACGGAATTTGTAGTTTCGTTGGTGCCTTCCTTTTTATCTCTCTTGGAAGATACGCCATTGCTGCTAAATTTGTTGGCATTTAATTTTAATCAATGACATATTTCTCTGTATTTATCGAAAATGTCAACTCCGCCAGTTCTATCAGTTAGCGTATCGACGAAAACTGAGGTTTCACTGTACTGGTTTTTAAGAAAGTCGCGGGTGAAATTGACGGAGGCCTCAAGATCGTACGTTCTGTATTCCAGTGCATCCTCGATAAGAATTAAAAATAATAGAAACATTTTTCTTATCTGAAACAATTATTTGCGTTGTGATACTGGAAATTATCCTTATTATAATATAGTTTACTTGAAGGTCGATACGCTGACCACGTGTCACTCCGAATTTGGAATGTGTCATGCAAGATGACAGTCCGCAGTCGACTCGGTAGTCCCAGTCCCTCAATGGGTTGTAGAGCCATGGAGAAAATAATAATAATAATAATTTTGTTTACGCTCTCAGATTGTTATTAGAGTAAAGTAAAAGCTTAGAAGATTCTTAATCTATATATTCGAATAAGTGCAGCTTATCAATTATTAATTTATTTGTATAATTCGTAAAAATCATATGTTCTCTAGTATTCGTAGTAGAATTATTTTAAAAACCGGAAGACTTCCGATGCTAAGACTATTATTTTATACTGCATCTTATGAACGCATGTCAGAATATAGACATTTTTGACTCATCGAATTTTAATCAATTTTCCATTGTTGATTGATTGCGCCTTCATACGGTGGCAAAGTCTTCAGAATGTTATTTATATTACAATCAAAGACAAATCCAGTTGGGTCTGTTACTTTTCATCTAAATGATGTATTATCGATTCACGTTTCAAACCAGCGAATTATAAAATAATCATAACGGCCAAAAGGTCAGAAAAGGTGTAAAATAACAATTAAATTAATATAATTAAAACAATATATCACTACTGTTCAGCCCTTATTTGGAACTACATTAGGTGACCAATAAAATGAAGATGTCAACATAATAACGGATAAATTTTATAATCTAACTTTTCAAATATCTAGAATATTCTAGCAAATAGATTTACACATTTATAAAATTTTCAGTGATTAAATATAATAATAACGGATAAAAATTGAAAATTTTTCTCGTAGCATGGTTAGGAACAGGAAAAGTGCAAAATATAGTTTTTATTTTTGTTATTAAGTGTAGAGTTACCCGTGAAGAGGCGACGACCTTTGAAATTCGGTAGCACCGCACGAGGCGTTTTCTAGGAGCGAGATTGCCACGTTGTAATAATTTGCAGCCGCATGTAAAACGTGCAACCACAAGATTGCAGGCTTAGTCTCGCGCAATCTCCGACAACCAGAGGACCTGTCGGTTATCGTCTTCATTAACAGAGAATGCGAGCTTCTGTGCTATGAAACAACGGACGGAAACACTTTGGAGAAGAACTTCTGTATCATTCACATCGAGACCCACTGACTTCTAGGGATGTGAAAATAATATAAGGGTAGTTCTAGAATTTATTACTAAGAATATGGTACAGTAAATTAACGCTACCTTAATGAAAAAATATTATCGTTAGACTAGGCCAATTCGATGTCTCACTGTACAGATCTTCAACGCAATTGTCTTTAATTACTTTGAGGTCCAGAAGAGGAAACACCACATTATGCCCAGTATTAAATATCTGATATCGTTGAGAAACGAAAACGTCATCCAACAATTTGTTATAGGTGACATCCTAGTTTGCTTCATACGGGAATGAATGTATTGTAAACAGTTTTAAGTGTTCCATTTTTTAAATATTTATAGAATAATGTTTAAGCCACTTCTCATGTTTAATACATTGTTCTAGTATTAGGTTTTTTGACCCAATATCTTTTGTACCCTTCCGTCTCTTACTACGTTGTTGTTGTGGTAATCATTCCTAAGACTGGTCTAATGCAACCCTTCATGCTAACTTATCCTGCGCAAGCCTCTTCATTTCTACAGAGCTACCACATCCTCGATAAAGTGCTTAGCGTATTTAATCCTTGTCCTTCCTCTTCTGTTTTTACCCCACGCTTCCCTCAAATTCTGATTTTATAAGGCCGTCTTGTCTTAAACGGTGGCCTATTAATCTATCCCTACTCTTGGTCAAATTCCTCCAAATTGTTCCCTCTTTCCCCTTAGAGCTTCCTGCTATCCACCAATCTGATTTTCAGCATTCTCCTATAGCACCACATTTCGAAAAGTAATATTCTTTTCCTGTCTCTAAAACTGAAGTCCACGGTTTCCGCTCAAATAACGCCACACTCCATACGAACATTATAGTAACGTTTTCCTAATATTCACACTTGTATTAGCCGTAAGTAAATTCTTTTTTACTAAAGCCTTTCTTGCAAGTGCTATCCTCTTTCTGTCTATTATAATAGTTATTATGCTGCCAAAGTAGCAGAGTTTCTAAAACTTCCTTCAAAATATCCCTTCCCAATCTAACAGTCTTTTTTATTCCACTATTTCCCTTACAACACTCCATCACCTTGGCTTTCCCTCTAATAGTCCTCATATCGAACTCTTTCTCCAGGACCACGTTCATGTCACTTATTATAGTTTACAAGACTTCTTCTGACTCCCCTTATACTACAATATCATCGGTAAACCTTTGGGTTTTTATTTATTCTCCTTTCTATAATTTTCAACTCTTCTCCGCCAACAAAAGAATGGTTTACCTACTAATAACGTACCCAATAAAAATAAATATAATTGGGTAGTTTAAGTTTAGCTTTTATTAATACGATAAATAACAATTAAAATAGACTTAACCTTTATCGTTTCAGAAAAATACAAACAGTATCTCTGTCAAAAAGAAAAAAACAGGTTTTTTAACGATCGCCGATTTGTTTCGAGATGGCGAATAGCTAATTGATATTGCTGAAAACTGAGTTACGGCTTCGTTTCACAACGAAAATAATTACGTCGAAATTGATATGAAATCAATGCTTTGGAACGCATGTCCGTTAATCTCAAGAAGGAGAATCTGAGTTTGATACTAAAAAAATCCTTCACCAAATAAGCTTAATCCAAATCGATCAGACTGTTTGTTTGTGAAATTCAAGTAAACTCAACGTGACAAAATGGAACGTAAGTGTAACCTAAACTTGCTTAAGTTTAAGTCATGTGCAGACTGAACCATTATTTTAATTATATCCCATTTTAAGGAAGACGTCTGCGAAATGCGAAGCAATAATATCTTACATGTAACGCATAGCGAAAATTGTTTCATTATGATCATCAATAATGACTGACTAACCGTGTTTGATTTTGCTGGATAAGAGGAAGTAAGGCGGGAAGGAAGCCTCAAATGTTGATTACTAAAAAAAACTCAAAGTTAAAGAGTTAAAGAGAAAGCGCTAAGTAGATTAAGGCTGATGTAGGTTATTCTAATTATGAGGAAATGAAAAGACTTGCGCAAGATAGTTTAGAATGGAGGGTTACATCAGACCAGTCTTAGGACTGAATACCACAAAAACATTGTAATTGCATGCTAATTTCTTTTGCTGTCGGAATGTTATTTGACGACGATAATATCGAGTCGCCTTTGTAGCTGAATAACACAAATATTTTATTCTCAGTTATCTATGCATGGCTAACAACACTCTGTCTCCCTCGCAGGTCGCCATAGCAACTCCAGCTAATCTCAAACTACAATTTCGGTCAATGGCTTATTAATACTCATCAAAATTGATTAATTCAGCCTTCATTTAGTACTTATAGCTCATAATTTACGCGGACATAAGACTGTGGTATTTAAACATGTCTTTTCTAATGCATTAGAGAAGAAAGATGTCCACTTACGTTATTATTTAATTTATTTCTCTCGCATCTGAATTTATTCTCCCGTCATTCGGAAGGGCGTGAGAATAGTACCCAATGCCCGAACTACCTGATGCAGGTTTTCTAGGGTTCTCCCTGCATCTCTTTAGGTGAAACACCAGGTAGGATCCTTAAACCATAGCCCGGGGGCCCTAGTTAACCCTTGGCTACCTTGCTCTACCTTCCGCATCCCCCCTTTTCAATTCCCTTCCTATGCTATTAAAGGGGAGTTGCCTGTTTCAGGATCGCTCTCATGTAGCCTGTTAACCCCCCCAAAAAATTCAAACAACCAGCAGAGGTTTACGGTTGCAGAACAAAGGTATTAAATAATTTTTGAAGAAAAACGCAAATATAATAATATATTAAGGATTCCATATTCGTAATTACGTAAAATTAGGTAATTTTGTTTGTGCACGCTATAATGGCACTATAAAGGCACTCTGAAATAATACATTTGATTCCCAAATATTACAGATTCCCAAGGGCTCACTGGACCTTTTAAACACTTCCTTCGGTTTTTATTCAAGACAACCTTTTTCTGCACGGCGTGTTCTGGTAATGCGGATCCTCGATATTTATGCCAATAATCGTTGTTCACATGTATCTATAGTCATTGGCGAGGCGTAATAAGCAGATGGGAGTCTGTCCCCGGCCATTGTAATAGGTTTTGGTTGGTGTGTGAAGGAGGCCAACACGCGCCACGTGCGAGCCACACTTCCTAATCTTGCCATGGCGACGCACAACAAGATAGCCTTTGTGTCGACGAGCGAACAGCAATAGAACTACTCAGTAATTGAGCACAATGTACCCTTCTATGCACCATGCAACACAGCTCCATTATAGTCTGCAAAAGAACAACGCAAGGAGGCTGTAAATCTCATTTCCCTCCGCCACAATAGCACCGAAAGCAGTTATTGTACCTTACGACGTGCAAGGCGGTCTTATTAGCGACAGGAAGGCAAACCGACAGGAACAAATAAACGAGGTAATGAGATACAAGTAGAGCAGAATTACTTCCACTAAGTGGTATAACAAAAGACTGGCTGAAACACTTTTAAAGCTTTGTTTTTCTGTACGCTTTGTCATCACTATAGTTCTATGTAAACAGTGACTCTCGAAGAATAAGTTCTTCAACAGTCATTAACGAAATCATTACGTTGTATTAATGATAAAGAGTCATTGTTGCAGTCAATAAATAGACCATGGAATAGATAAACAGGTCTACTTGCATTGCGTAAGGAAGGAAGAATGGAGGATAGAGACAATGGTCGTATGGTGTACAATAATTTGCCAAATAAAAGTAATAAGTAATGAGTTGTATATTATGTTTCGAGCTTTAAGAAAAGTTTCAGATCCATTTATAGCAACCCGTACATCCGGATATAGCACGTCAGTACTGAAGTGTATTAGTGTTGTTATTTAATATATCTATTCCAATAAGTAAAATTGAAGTCTATCTGTCTGACTCTCTCTTTGTCCGTATATTTGTCTCGAATAGTTTCCGAAATGGCTAAATGGATTTCAATGAAAATTTAAGGGTTTAAGAAACTGCACGTTAACTTAAATATTAGTGCATATTTCATTTCGATAATGATATTAATATAATACTTTTTTATTCTACGTGGAGGTTTCTTTTTCATACGTGCGTTAGAATTTTCAAGTGAAAGCGGGCAGCCTATACTGTTTATGCTCCGAAACGGCTTAACGGATTTCAATGAAAATTGAAGGGATTGAAACAGGAATCTAAACTTAAATTTTCGTGTACGTTTCATTTCGATATCTTGAAGAGTTCAGAAGATATTTACATAAATATTTATAAATCCATTGGATTGCCGCGCAAATTGCTCATTTTTATTGGCTCGGAAACGTATGTTCTAAACCAACTGCGAGTTATAAAGTTTGCCTTGAAGGGATCATAAATACTACCGTACTTTTTATTTATACAATTTAATTCGACTTTATGGAAATTCTGTGCGCGTTGTTTCGTTTTTAGGGCAAAATAAAAAGAACTATTTCAGCGAGAATGAAATCGCGTGGATATTTTATTTTCAATTAATGGAAACAATATTTTCTTAGGATGATGAAGTGAAAAAACAAGTTACGCTATCGCAAATTATTACGTTATTAGTATTTGATTTCAGATCACAGTACATATTACACAACAGAAACATAAAATGTATGCACTGGAATTTACCCATCTAGTGAAGTTGTTAATTTAATTAAAGGTTATTGTTGTACTTCATATTTAATTTATCGGTTATACAGATTCACTCTGAATGTAACTTTGGACGACAAACTATTAAGCCCTCCAGAGTGTTAAACGGCCATTGAGAAATTTGCCTTTTAGTGCAACAAATAATGCAAATTTAAATAATGAGTGTAATACAATAAATGAATTTGTCAATAAAATTAGTTGTTTAATATACTGCTACATTAGAGTATTACATAGTCAATAAATATACGAATTCATAAGGGAATGCAACGTTTCGTCTCTACTTACTTTGGGAGCTCAACAGGTTAATTTAGATCTAAATTAATATAATTCTATGTAATACAAAACCTTCTTAAGGATTTTCTTCATATAAAATTATGATTAAAGAAATGACAAAACATGAAATTATCACATTTCAAAATTATTATATTTAAAACAAAGAAGTTTTAAAGTGCATAAACGACCCTCGAACAAGTCAAAATCATGTAACCCTGGAATTTAATAGTATAGTAAATATTAAGTTATCCTAAATTTAGTGGCTAGTTTATTTATTTTCATTGTACCACACGTTCGATAGACATCAAATTCAATAATTTTACCCCTTCAGAATTACCGGTCTTACGTTTACTTTATAATTTAAACTTCAACATCCAAGTTAAGTATAATTCCATATAAGAATAGCGTTCTAAAATAAGTTTAAATTACTTGCTGATAGTTGTTATGATATTCAGTGCCATGACTGGTTTGATGCAACCCTCCATACTAACCTACCTTGCGCAAGCCTTTTCATTACCCCATAACTAGCACATCACATATCCTCCCTAATCTACTTGGCTTATTCCATCCTCGCCCTTCCTCTTCTGTTCTTACCCCACACACTTCCCTCTAATGCTAATTCCTTCATATTGTCCGCTCTTCCCCTATGCTGTTCAGAACTTCCTCTCTAATGATTCTATTCACCCAACTGATTTTCAGCATTCTCCTGTAGCACTACATTTCAAAAGCTCCTATTCTCTTTCTTTCTGCAACTCCTACCGTCCACGTTTTGCACCCATATAACGCCAAGCTCTACATGAACATTTTTAGCAACGAATTCCTAATATTCACATTTATCTAACCCGTAAGTAAATTCCTCTTTTCTATGAAATTCTTTATTGCCTGCGCTATCCTGCTCTTATGTCTTCTACTTCTACCATCCCTAGTTATTAGACTTCCCAAGTAGCAGAATTCCTTAACTTCCGTCAAAATATCCCTTCCGAATCTAACACCCTTTGTTATTCCACTTTTTCCCGTAATACACTGCATGACCTTAGTTTTCCCTCTCATTAAACTCTTTGTCCCAGTCTTCTTTTGACTCCCCGAATACTACAATATCATAAGAAAAGCGTAGGTTTTTTATTTCTTCTTCGTGCAGTATGATACCATTTCCATATTATTTTTAGCTTTCTTCATCACCGGTTAAACAGCATGCGTGACATACTGCATCCTTGTCTTATTTATTTATTGATTTATGCATTATTTTCTTGCCCTTCAATTCTAATTGCTGCTGACTGCCTTCTGTAGAGTTTACGTACAAGCCTCCTTTCTCTATTTTTTATTCCTGTCTTATTCAAAATTCTTAGTAGTGTGTTCCAGTTCACATTATCAATTGCTTTTTATAAATCAACAAATGTCATGAACGTAGCCTGTTTTTTCTTATCCTGCCTTCTAAAATTAGACGCAAAGTCAATAAATATTCCTTCTCTTGTCCCTAAATTCTTCCTAAAACCAAACTGATCTTTCCCTAACTCGCATTCTATTTGATGTTCCATCCTCCTATATACGATTTTCGTTAGTATTTTGCACACACATGAGGTAGTAAACTGATTATAAAAATATTTACGTATACTTTAAGAGTCTGGTAGATAGTAAAATTCAAATTCCACAAATATTCTTAGAATATTTAGTGTTGTTACATTTCCGCGGTAGTTAGACTGATACTTGTGGGACTTGTATTTTGTACCTTCAGTAGGTTTCGGTTTCTATAAACATTAAAGTTCGATTTTGGTTCCCTGTAAGAGATGCTGAAAGGCTGGCCAAATGCTAGCCGCAATGGGTCCCGGAGTGCGGACAAGTGGATAATGAGTCGTTTCCCCTTGACGGACAGTCTGTGTTCGATTCCCGGCCAACGACCTGGTCACCAAAGCTACACAGTTCTTCTTTAGAAAAATCAATTGGAGTGGAAATTTTTTCTCACTTTCATTAGAATCTTTCCGCTGCAATTTATCATCAATTATTTTTTGTTAGTTTCACTTGTAACGTCACGGATAAGTAAACAAATATTCATTACGAATGCAAATAGCAGTCAAAAATAGCCTATCCATTCTACATTTAATTAAGCTACAATTTGAACTACTGATAGTTATAGTAACCCATATTATGCGATCAGCGTCAAGATTGCAATCTGATGAAAACCAAATAGCTTTTGTCTAATGAATATTATGAGAACTTTTCATTTTAAAAAATATTGTAATTCGTGTTGTACATTTTCAAAATGCCACTGCAGCTTTCGACTTCGAAAAAATTGTTCACGAACCCTATTTACACACTTCATTTTATTGAAAGGTAATTTTTATCTGTATATATTAACATGGCTTGAATAAAGCAAACTGTAATCCACTCTCTGAAGCCGATCAGTCAATTCGTGCAATTATTAACATACAACCTTTCTCATATCCAGAAAGAGCTTGAGTATGAACTCTGTAACTATTAATCTCACTACGTAGCTCAGTTCTGCCTTTCATTGTGCAAAACGGATATTTGCGTAATTTCAAAATAAATCTAGACTGACCTAGGTCAAGTTGACATAATGCCAAACCGAAAATACCCAAGTACAAGAATTTTCATGAAACGCGTATTGTATTATTAATACATTTAAGTTACACGCAAGGAGATCTTTTAATTCATTCATATATATTTATAACACTATACTAAATACCAAATGAGACAAAAACATTTTGAGTTATAATACTAGCCATAGTGCTTTAATAAAATTTTTAAAACCAATGAAGTTTTTAAAAATTTCCTTGATATATCGGAATTTATCCTCATGTAATAAACAACGAAATAAATTTTCAATTCGACAGTGTTTCATTTAGCGTATTCCATCCGAGAAATATTAACTAGTAAGACAAAAATGAAGAATGTCAACCGGGCCAGGGCCCCGAACCCAGGACCTCCCGATATCCAGCCGGGTGCTTTATATATCGGGAGGCCCTGGGTCCGAGTCCGTGGTCCGGTTGACATTTTTCCATTCTTGTCTTTCTTCTAAAAATAGCTATTAGCTTTACTGAGCTTCTTTTTAAGCATTTCCACTTCCTTAGATTAGCTACTATATTTATTTTAGTTTGTTTCTGGACTTAAATAAAAATTTTATATCTTATCGGGCTACATCTACAATAAAACTATAATTGTTTTGTTTTACAAATTAAAATATTGGAACCAATACAACATTTAATTTCTTTATGTTTTCTTGGTACAATACTACGGCTTCACTTCACGTGTTTCCTGAGTCAAAGTGCAGTTTTGATTAAAAGAAAAAAGTAGAAAAATATAAAAATCATACTTATTAAATTTTATTATAATACAAAAGAGAAATTATTAAGTCTTTTTGTACTATGTGTAGAAAACCGTTCGTGGGATATCGATGCAATTAATATATTGTATAATAGATTATGCCCAAGTAATCCGGAAAGTGATTATTAAAGTCACTTTTAACTTTTAAAGATATATTCAGTTATATATTATTGTCGTTAACATCAAAGGATACTGTTGAGCACTTATTGTTATACTTAGTCATATATAGTTCATACATATCAAACGACGCATAAAAATACTCCAGAGTTCAAAGTTTCATACACTTTACACCTCAGTATATTTTACCTTCACATAGTATTTCTGCACCTATAGAGTCGTGCTCTAAAAATTAGCGAACATCTAAAAATTGGATTCGCAGGCTTTCTGCTCATTGAAAATGAGTAGCATGTTAGCGGCATTAGAAGAAGAAAACAGCTACAGTTCATTGACCACCAGTAGCACTGACAAATACTTTGGCTCTCGTGATAGAGCTATCTGCGGTGCGGACAGCGACGCCTGGAACTTTACTACTGTTTAAAACAAGACTGTCTAATAACATCACACTAAGTATTAAGACATGTCCATTTATTCACAATATAGATTATAATAATAACAAATATAATAATGTTAAAATAATTTACCCTTGTGGTTTTGAGTGATTAAATGTGTACGCATATGAATTATCTTTAAATGCGAATAAATACAAAATATGGGCTATTATTCTCAGAAATAAACGTACGTAAGTAAGAAACAAAATGTATTAGCTGTCATCCGGAACCGTAAATTTATTATATATACACAATAGTACCATCATACTTTTTTCTACAACCTAAATAAAGTGAGAGGTAAACCGATTCCCTACAAAAAAGTAAAACTAAAACTAGGGAAATATTAAAGAATTAGAAATTAATTTATGCCTAAAGGGAGTACAATTATTATAATTACAGTTTCAACTTATTTTTACAGGGTTGTAATAGAGACTTAGAAACGGCAAATGGTGAAATGAATACATAACTTCCTGCCCACTTATCTGCGGAATGTTGTTGTCCTGTGGTGGATGTTGCTGACGGTAGGTTTGCGCCTCCGGTCGTTGTCGTTGTGTCCTTCAGTAAAACACATGTCTTCAATATTTTTGCTGTATAGACTCGTGTCTCGAGAATTAAAAGCTTGCAACTCAAAAGCTACCCACACTCAAAGAGCTTAATACGTTAGCTCTTGCATACGTTCAGTTTCACAAACTGCAAACTGAGCACAGATCTTTAGATTCAGAGACTAACAGCTAGGGATACTTTATGGCAAGGAAATATATGTTTCTTGTTGAAGACGATCAACTTTCCACCATTTGTGCTAAGTAGGTATACGTAAAAACATTTATATGGACAATCTCTGCAGTACCATTAATCCTTACTTTCAACTAAATGTGTGTACTTCAACACCGATTGGATAAACTTCATTCATTACACTCACTTGAACAATCAATTTAATGGTAGGGTTTGTAAATTTACTCTATTTTTATGTTAATTTTCCTCTGCATGCTTCATAGCATTAGTTTTTCGGGTCTAAATCTGAATTAGTGTGGGAAATCTGACGCTGTTTTGACTATTTTCAATACCGTAAGGAAAAGTTAGAACAAAATTTGATGTTTGAAGTCCGTTGATTGCTAAACCTCCTTTTTATATCCACCCAAGTGTATTTCTCACTAAGGGATGACGGTTTTGTTGTTTGGCGATCTCTGCCGAAAACTCCTTACAAATCTCTGGCGATATTGACTGTGTCAACTAGCCTGTCAAGTGTCCTTCACGAAACATAATGCTCCACTAAATTCTATCTCGTCCTCTATTTGCACTATTACCTGGCTACTGGAGTTGTATCAGCCAAGATAGTCTAGGGCTACGTCGTATCCTTCTTTAGTATGACTTACTGTCTCGTCAGAACTATTAATTTGTCTCTCAACTGAGCCTTCTTATTTTTCAAAAATCAAGTTAGAAAACAAACGATTGTCGTTCTGGGAATCGATTTATGTTCAAAGAGGTTTCGAACGTTTTTTATAAGTGATTAAAGGTCTCTGCCCACTATAACGTATAATACTAGGCCCGTAACCGTACCGGCACGTGAAAACAAATATTCTTTGTATAAAATAGTATAGCAAAATGCCCATTAGACGTGACCGTCACCGGCCAGCACTGTACCGTACCGTGCCAGGTCTGTTCCATCAACTATCTGTTGCTAAGAATATTTCGCAGGCGTCGGTGTTGTCTGTGCACGGCACACGCCGATACCAAAACGGTTTCTGCTGGCGGCATACCACGTTCTACCCTCTTCTGAAACTACTTCTTCGTTTTCCATTGAATGAATCGGTGCGCGTGTTTGTCTTTGTATTTCGTGTGTTTACGGTTTCAAAATGGAGGATGAAAAATTATCATAATTTGTACGCAATCATGTTTTCGTTTTAATAGAGATTCGTGAATTTCTCTTACTCGTCCAAAATAATGGCAATCATTCTCGTAACGCTAGTTTTACAATAGGCATATTTTAGTAAATTTACAACACTGTATGTTCACAATCCACACACGGTTCACAAGCTGTAGCTACCTCATCGACTCCTCCGAAAAATATTACGGTACAGCGACTGGAGCCGAACGGTCACTAAACGGATATGGTACGGATATCATACGCGTTGTGTACTGCTATAGAACAGGGCTGATCCGTTGTAGTGGCCGGGTACGGCCCTAGTATGGTTCGTTCCAGAGGGCACGGGTCTTAAGTTCTAGCGATACTATTCTTTGGTGTAATATTATAGATAAGAACTGGATATATATTCATTTTGGGTAGTACTCTGAAGAAGCTTTTTGGGTAACAAAACGTTGACAATGTCGTATAAAAGTCGTCTTATTAAAGATTTCAGCAGCTTCACACTCTATGGGTGAAGAATTACTGAAGAATAATTTTGCGTGGAATTAGTGTTTTGCTTACAATCATATTATTTCAATAAATGTCCTTACACAGAACCGAGCTTCCGTTCCTCTTTGACAGAGGACGGAAACCTGAATCGGGCAGAGCGAGATTACTGAAAAGTCCCACTCACAGGTAGGAAAGAGCTATAAAGAGGGATACTATTTAACTAAAACAGTAATTTAACAGTATTTGGAACGGTTTGGGGTGTATATAGTGAGTAAGTGCTGCCGTGCACCGATAACAAAGATAGAGCACCATTTAAAAAAATGAATGAAATGCGTTAAATTGTTAACCGTTTCTGAATGGTAGAAGCTGGACCCTCTTCATTAGCTACGCGACGTTTAAGAACTGAATTGACATCAATACTGGTCAAAAAAAAGTTCGGCCACTCAAATGAACTATTATCCTTGCATATGTCGTGAAATATGTGCCGGCCCACAAAACAATTAACAATTGCAAATTCCAGAGCAATTGATCTGCCTGAGAGCGAAGTCCGAGGCTTTCATTCCGAAGACAATGTGGCGAGAAGTATGGGCGTGCACTTCTTCTTGTTATTTATGATTCAATCATTTTACGTTCCTTGTGTTACTCGAGCCAGCATTGTTTGCTTCGTTCGACCGAACAAAGCTGTGATGTGATTTATTCAGTGGATGTAATTGCGGTTTTAATTAATACGTTATTTATTGCTTGTCTCTAGACAGTGGTTAACATCGTGGAACATAAAAGGTGGGATTAGATTAAATAAATCACGTGTGACACAGAAATCGAACCACTTCAGCTACTCGAACGCCTGAGAATTGGCATGCATAATATTACGTAGTAAGTATAATTCAGGTTATAGAGTATCAAGTAACACAAACCTTACTGTTTGGATAAAAGAAATCACAGGTTCCTACTACCATACTATAAATTTATTCCGAAGTTAACAATCCCAGAAGACTAATATCATCAAAGTGGGGCGTGTACCTGAGAGCTTAACGTAATTTTAGTTTACTGCAACAGCGTGAAATCATATTGAAGAAAATATGGGGTAATCATATGGGTTGAAAAATATTGTTAACCTGTATTTTTCAACTTGTCATTGATTTGTCTTATAATATATTTACATACCAATTTTTCGAGTATTAGTCTTGAACTTAACATTGTTTCTGAAATATCTGTGATTTATGAACCCTTAATTTGCAATTTTTAGCCATAGAATTTTGGTGGATTATTACCTCCGTCACGTATAAAAGAAAGTGTTTGACCCCATATAATACTCTGCCGAACGACGTGAGAGCATGGATTTGTCAATGAAAGTGGGGAAATCACATACAAACTCCCTGTAATGTACTCCATTTGTTTATGTAAAAATTATTACGCGGTTATTTACTAGCATCACGCTGTGGAAAGTCAGCTATTACAGTTCGTGAGATTCTACATGGAGCAGTAGGAAAAGGGAAAGGGGAGTATTGTCGTTTGATGAGGTACTAGCCCTCCAAGTGGCCTGTATTAATGCTGCGATAATTGTTAAGAACATTGGCTTCGTACGACTGGGATATGAAGACTACAATGACATCTTTTTAACACACGCTGTACTTATTATCTGTAACATTTTAAGTATGCGTATCTTGACGTACAACATATCCTGAATTGACAGCAATATATTTCCTAACGCAAACATTTTCACAATTGCTTTTACACTACCAACTTGTCTGAACAAGGCCCAGAGTAAAAGTGAGCTGACTTCTACCCCCACTACAATATGGGCGGAATTGTTCACTGCGCATTGTCTTGACACACGACTACCGAATTCTCCTGACCTGTACACTGATTAATATTACTTAATACACCATGAATTTCTGAGTCAAATTGTAACATACAAACTTCATTAATATTATTATATTATGAGAGAGGCTAAACAAATATCTCTAAAAATTAACATTTATCATAGATTTATTAACATATATTTTAAATAATTAAATGATTTTATGTGAATTACATACATTTTTACGACTTATCATAGAACATGAGATTTTCTCCGGGAGTTAGCAGAAAAACTGACCCATTTTTTACAATAATTAAAATTTCCCGAACAGTTAGGAGGCTTGGCTGCTACTATGATCAGAACTCATTCAGGATGTCCACAGAATTATGTGGGCGGGGTTACACAGTATGAACAGGATATCGCCAAGCACCAAGGATTTGCCTCTCTCAGGCTGAGTGCACACCTAATCACCCACGAACTCTCTGGTCTGCTTAACTGTCTCCATGACTGCCTTGCTTAACTAAATATTAGATATGAGCACTGACTCTGATCTGCTGAACTGACAACTCACTTCTTCTGTAATATTACACTTTTATTTACGGGTTTCGTGCCCGCGGTTGCTGCAACTAGAACATTCTTGCACGCCGGCCACAGTGGCGGGATCCATTTTACCTTAACAATTACACAGACAACACTTTCAATTCATTACAACTCATGCTCACTGTATTTAGCAACATATTGATTAATAATAATTAAGTATTTATAGATAAACAGTCAATTATGCTTTCCTTAACTCATTGAATTCATTGTTATGTTTGCGTTCTTTAATAAATATACCGAAAAATATTAAGAGTTAAGAAGCTGGTTGCAGGATGAAGAAATGGAGATTCCCTGTATTATGTGGATTGAAATAACCAAATAATTATGATCAACGTTTTAAATATGAGGACGCATAAGGTTTTCTCAAACAAATAACATTGAGAATAGTTTACTATGATTTGCTACCATAATCGATAAGCACTCAAGTTAGTGAAATGGACAGCAAGGTTTATTTTATAATCCGTAAACACGAAATCCATTTTAGAAATGTGGCATCATCAGCGACAAATGACAGAAAAGAATATTACATACAAGAGTTAGAGCAGAGATACTGTTTTAGAATAGAAACGGCATGAAAAATCTCAATCCTGTATTATTTAATAATGCAGTCTCAAAACCTACTTTTAGTATCCATGATATATGAATAGAATTATTATGTTTCTCAAGGTTGTTGACAGTGTTATTGAAATATTTAACATTAAGAAGATATCTGTCATGTTGTCCCAAATAGAAGATAAAAAATGAAAGGGTGAGAGAAGGAAGAAATAGTAATCCTACGATTCAGCCAGTACAAACTGTTCATCTTCAACGCGTCTGTTGCCATGGTTTATGGATTGATCGGACTATTGCGATCAGCTCTAATTCTTATCCTTTTTCTCTGAAGGCGAAAAGAGGTTAAGCAGTTTGTAGGATTATTTTTTCATCTTTCTTGCTGCATCGATAATTTCCTTACTAAATGACTCGTCTGTCGACCTGATGTGGTGTAACAGGTCAGCGTCACCGCCTCTCACCATCAAATTCCGGAATGAATGTTTGGTCTCGTGATGGTCACGAAAGTGTAGTAAAGACTGACCACATACTACTCCAAAAAATCCGGAAGCTGGCAATCTGGCAGTCGTCATGATCGGCAAACGCCATAAACATATCGGTAGTGGGGATGAAGAACAAGGTATTGCACTTCCCCTTTTCCGTCAACTGTATTTTTCTTAATGTAGCAAAGCGACAGTCGAAATTTCCCGTCACATTCCGTTTTGCTGACTACAAACGCGGCAAGGAAAATAGGCGTTTGAGAAAAGCTACTTGGCTGTCATATACTTTATGACACAGATGAACGAGCCAAGTTTACGCGGCACCGGAAATAATCAACTTTGTAGCCTAGTATATGTCGACAGTCAGTTAAATTTATTATTGAAAACGTTAATGGTTTCAGGTTCTTCATAAATTATGAATGAACTCTCCCGCCTATTTTTCTAGCCTCACCCTCTCGCTAGTTTAAGCAAAACCGAGAAGAGGATGACGACGAAGAAGCTGGTTAGTAGAAAAATTATGATAGTTTTTCTTGAGGTGGGACGAACCAAGAACGTCTAAAGGATTTCATTTTCACGTTCTGCCTCGAATTACTTCACTCCCTTTTTCTTGAAACGAACAGTTTGTTTCTGTTCGAACGACCGGCTAAATCTTGAAACGCCTCTTAGACTTTGTTCCCGCTTCCTGCGCACACAATGGACTGCACACATTCCTTGTGGCAGCAAACTTATCGTCATGTCACCCTTGACGTTAGCAATTAACAACAGGTAGACGTCAGGCAGAATGTCGTAAAATCACCTGCCTCGTACCGTAATTGTAATTGTAAAGACCTCAAGGCAATGGCCTTCAGTTTAGAACACTGCTCTGTGTTCTATTAAGTAGGCAGAACATACTTCCATTACAAGTCTTACTTTTCTTTTCTGTGATGGAACAGAATTCTTATAAACCCCAAAATCTTTCGTTTTATATACATGATAGGGTTGTATTTTTCATATAATATTAATAAACATTTATACTGTTTTGCGTTTCACGGTCTGTATCAATCGCGCAAAATACCTCTCAAATAGATTCCTCATTCTTTCCCAACGCTATGTACAGCGTGCAATCTACCTATTTTATCATTTGTCATCGAATTTATATGAAATTAGGATACTTAAATCTTACAAATGCGCGGTTCTGTTGCTTTTCATCGCTAACTTATTTCTTCACTGTGTTAGGGAACCACATTGGTTCTTAAATCATTAATGTAGAGAAAATGATGGACTGTGGTAACTATGCTTTCACAGCTATACCTAACAATTCGGTTACAGCTAGTTTCAATTAGCGTTGGCATCTAATTAATCCCTTTTGTATAATTCTTTATAGCTTCAATGTAGCATTATATGTAATACATTTTTCTATTTTTGTAGTTTAATCCGGTATTTTTTTAAATTTAATATATTACATAATTGGAGCCTTTATTCACCTCACTTCGCCAAAATTTTGATGCAGACAACACTCGATTAGCCTCTCTTGATTTTCAGCCTGTATTTTTTTTCGTTATGTGAGCGATGTATTTTTTATGTTGCCAATTATTAAAGATATAATGATCCAAGATTTTTAGTTATTACTTCAGCCTGAAATTCACTTTGGAGTTGTTATTGTTGTAATCAATACTAAGACTGGTCTGATGCATCCCTCCATGCTAACCTACCTTGCGCAAGCATTTACATTTCCGCATAACTAGCACATCCCACACCCTCCCTAATCTGATTAGCGTACGCCATCCTTGACTTCCATCTCCCTTCTAATGCTAATTTTACGAGACCCTCATGTCTCAAAACATGGCCATTGATCTATCCCTTCTCTTGGTCAACGTCCTCCATATTTTTTCGCCGTTCCCCTATTCTGTTTAGAACTTTCTCGTTAGTGATTCTATCCGCTTGTCTAATTTTCATAATTCTCCTTATAAATAGTATATAAATTAAACTAAATAATTTAAAAATACTAACAAATTGGTCTAGGCAGCCAACCTTTTCATGAATTGTCCTACATTACTTTTCTAATCATCCTTTAAGTCAGAAAACAGATTGAATTTAAAATTTATTTCACACAAATTTAATTATTGGGGGTGATACTTTTTGGTTAATTCCTTCCTAATGTCTTTTATTAAATTACATATCTAATTTAGGTTCAATAAATTCATTCATCTATCTCCTGGTAAACTTGGTGGCCGTAATATCCCCAAAATTAAGATTGTCCTACCTTATTATTGAGAAGTAATACTCATTTACTACAGCATAGGCCTTATTTAAAAATCAATAACCTTACAATTAAGTATAAGTAAGTTGACATTACAGCCAATTTGTCAGTATACCAAATTAATGCTTATTTAATATATTTACAAAGTTTTGTTCACATTACTGAATTCATCACGCAAATTTTAAATGTATGACATATGTGTTATACAAACATACACGAAACGTCGTAATAATATATTAAGTAAATATTAATTTTGATTACAGCCAAATTGGCTACATTAATTAATTATTCACAAAACTTTAAATTCTATATCTCGCTTCAAGAAGAATAGTAAAGTACCTTCATTAGACCCATATTATGCTGTGGAAATTAGAATGCAACAATTGCGGCTCTATATTTATTAGGTGAACAGATCGTGCTTAGAAAACTAGGGTGAAACTACATAACCATGATTATAAACTTTCAATAAAAATTAATTATGTTTTAACTAAACAATGCCATATACATAATTAAGATTTTAATTGTACTAATGTTGTGATAATTGATGTGGTACCAAACTGTAACTGCACGGTCATCTCAGAAACTCATAATATTAAACTTAATAGTTTTGTGATTCATACATCTATGTTAAGTAGAATCTATGACGCCCTACTTTGTTCTTAAGGTCCTTGGGCTTCAATCTGCGGTCTGCCTATATATGAGGCATTTTCCCGTTCGTCTGTAATAGATTTTATTAATGTTGTACTAGAGAAGATCTACCAAGGGGCAGAGGAAACGTTATATTGATTTTATTATAGAGAATCGTTGCCTGCAATAGACCAATTATACTTCCAATTTCTTGTTAACACTTGTAAGCATTACAACTCGTCGCTTAGTCATCGAGTAACGTTTTCGTTCTTTTATTTCTGTGCTGTATATTGTTCCAGGATGAATTTTACAGACAAACTGTATCAATAACCAACCACTTTAGTTCGAGGGTGTATGTGTTGATAACTGCCATTCTTAACTGTTTGCCATTTTTGGAAGCTGGACAGTCCGCTGTTTTATATAAGGAAGTGATTTTTTTAAAATTCTCTGAATTTTGTGGCGAAATATGTCAGAAAATATAAAACGGTGTTGAACCTGTCGAGTATTGTACATGCCTCACAGCCTCATCGTGCAGTTATGAGAATGATATGTTTCTATAATTTATAGAGAAGTTTTGTTTGAGCTACAGACATATAATTTATTAAATTACAGCAAAAATGTTCTAATTACTAGAGTTATACAAATTGAGCAGCGTCTTCTATATTTCGACCAAGAATTTAGATATGAACGGTTCTTAAGGCCGTATACCACGCTGCAGTGTCGTTCAACTATTTGTAGTTGTAAATGCAGCCAGTTATCTGTGATCCTTGGTATACGGGGGCAAAGTTTTCCACACAACAGCTCGAGGGCGTGAGTGCAGGCTTCATCTGATAAACTGCAAAATTCGCCCCGCCTTCTTGGGTTCGCCAACAAGATTGCACCAGAGTGTTCTTCGGACCTCTCAACAAACATCAATTACAGTTATTTAAACTCAGTACAGCCTTACTTCTACGTAATTAGAGTGTGGAATCCCATATACTTATCTCTAGACCAAATCTTAATTCAATTAATAAAATGGCGCAGTACAATACTTTGAAAATTACCATGACTACTCGAATAAATCATTAGATTAAATGAACATTTCATTTATTATTCTCGCAGGCTACTAGTTCAAAAGTAAAAGAATCGCCTAGATTTAACTGAATATAGATCCTTTTCAATTCTCTTCCTATACTATTAAAGGGGAGCTGCCTGTTTCATATAGCCTGCTAACCCCCCCCCCCTCAAAAGAAATAGATGCATAGTCAGTATTAGACATATAATAAAGACACAAGAGAAGTCAACACTACCTGTATCAAATCATAATATTTGATCTGTTATATATCGGGAGAGTATAAAAACCTTTTATAAAGTTCTCCCGGCTATCAAACCGGGCTGGACTGGTATCAGCTCCGTTTAGTTGTCTGAAACCATGTTCATATCCAAACTCCGATGATAATCACTAGAACCAACTTATAAAGCCGAGAGGAAATTATACATACCATTCACTCAGAAAGACCTCGAATTTTAATACAAAAATCTTGAGGCACGTAGACAATTTTACATCGTCATGTGCTCCATGTTTGGTTTTCCATTTTGGCGAGTGTTCGTCATGGAAAATAGGTAGCTTTCTTAGTTACTTTAAAAGTACAGTAGCTGAAGTATCCGGCGTTTCTCGGGTTTACGTAAATAATAAATCAGGAATGTAATTAAAGATAAGTTTATTAAAGTACTTGTGGTTACACTACATTCATAGTTCTACTCCAGAGGGATCGCTTTTAGCAAGAGGGACGTGTAAAACTCGTTTTATATGTTTCCCAACAGCCAAAATCTATTTCTGTTGTCAATCCTAGATTGTGTTAATGGTAAAAATCGTCAAAATGGCAGTTATTTACAGCGAAACGTCATTTTGACCCATTTCTGGTCTGAGAAGAAAAAAATCATATGACCAAAATTGTAAAGAATCGAATTTAGAATCGACTGTGTCCTCAGAATTTTTCTAAGTCCTCAGCTATCGAACAAAAATGGTCTTAAGTTAGAGGGGTTCCAAAATTGAGATCTTTATTGTGTTTTAGGGGTGGGGGTTAGTCCTGCTTGAAAGTAAATATATCTCTGGTCTCTGTAAGACAAGAAGAAGAAAGTCTTACTAGTATTTTCAAGTTGAGTACGGAATTCGCTAGATCCGGAAAAACACCTTCAAAAACTGGAAAAAGCGGAGATTTGTTGACATTATCACTTTTTTCGCATATATAAAGTATTCATCTTATTTTAATTTAATACTTTTACCTGCGATTAATGTCAATATCAAAAGGATAATCATTTATTTGCTTTTACAAACATGCAACTACTAAATATTAAAATTTACCTGACGTGAAAAATAAAACTATTTTACGTATAGATCGTATCGACGATCGAAATAAGTTTATTATTTCTCAGGGAGTTAGATCTCTGCCATCAATAGGCGAGTTACGAAGCGAAATGTTATTAATTTTAAAAATATATAGTACTATTATATCAAGAATATAGGCAATCCGCGTTCACTTTAGGAGATCTCGAAGAGAGTATTGAACACGAAAATTTTTACTATAATGGTTTTCCTTTATCACATATATAACTTCAGTACATTTTAAAAAAGAATCAAATTCATGGGAAGCTTCTAACTCTGAGGAAAACACGTGGCAAATGTGGCCAAACTCCGACCAATAGTTTGGACGCCTATTGGTGTGACATAATTACTGACGCACTGACAAAGAATTTTAGATACATACATACATACTATTTTTTCTGTAATTAACTTGAAAATCGTATCCTAAGTCTATTATTGGAGAACTTCCATCTCCTGTGTCTGTTGAAACAACAGTTTCCATTTGGAATACTTACTAGTGCATATTATAACTAGCCAATTTTTTTGCTTATAAAAGGCTGTTTCTGTAGTTTTAGAAAGCTTTTTGCTAGTCTGAGTAAAATAAATCTTATTTTTATGTAAGTCTTGCCTTAATAATAAACATTTAAAATAAAGCAAAGCAAAATCGTTTTATATAGGAAAATTTATTTTTCTGATGAATACACCCTTAGGAATCTAAACATCATCCAGTCATAGGAAGCCTTTCGAAGAAACCTTAAGAATGGGCATAAATTGGTGAAGCCTTAATACAAACGTTTTAGTAAACGAGTTCCGATTGAATGCAGGAAATTACAAACAACTACTTAATTTGGTTTTAAGGTTGCGGGATATGCTTAACTTCCTACCTATATATTTCACTCAACGGATGCAGAACACATTTATGCTCAAATTTACGTCAAAAATATTTATTATAATGGATTAAAGTCATTTTCTCGTAAATGTAAGGTCTCTGGGCTCATCACGGGTGTAATAATTTTTGATTAAATTGTATCTTACTGAAACTAGGGAAGTTTTTTTGTTATAAAAAACATGCTTCCAAAAAATAAATGAAAATAATAATCAGCTCATTCGGGATTTGAATTGAAAATAACCTTTCCAAGTGTTAATATTTACTGCTAAGGTCTGCATGTTCGAAAGGTCAAAATACGAAAATTGTCCTGTGTACCCTAGTCTCTTTCTCTGGCAAAAGATAACATCTTTAGAGATCTCAACTTCTTACCTAAGAGTTGTACGTAGTGTTACAACCCCAGTGTGTAAAGAGGCCGCTTCCTGGCTGTCAACCGCTACATGAACACGCCATCAGTTCAAGTCGAGATCTTTTTGGAGATTGGTCCGTGCCAGAGACTGTGCATTCGTCATCATTCAGAGTCTGCATATACATCGGGTAATGACTTCCACCTGTTTGAACTTTATCATTTTTTGAAGAGCCTGAGTTCGATTAGGCAAATATAATCTATCCATCGTTTCAAACTGAATAAGATTCAAAATTTGGTAAATTGCTTAAAAATCAGTCCACTTTGTGTCTTAAGAATCGCCAGTGTATGCGCCTCTTACATATCCACAGAAAAAGTCCTTCATGATATTTAAATAATATTTGAGTAATTTATTGCACGATAATTTTAAAATAATATAAATATTTGAGCAAAAATATTGTGAATAAATAATAGGTAAAATCAAATTGAATCAATTATTTTATAACAGTTGGTCCGTTTCTTTCGCTGAAAAATATGTTCTATCAATATTATTCTTAATACTACACTGTAATAGAACAGAAGTCCACTAAAGCTTCGCCTTCAAGGATTATGCCCTTATTAAGGCGAAAGCTTGAATAGTTTATGTATGTTTCGAGAAAGTGTGTTGTTGGAAAATCACGACAGACATGAAATACGCGTTACCAGCGAGTATTACACAGTTATGCAGCATCGTTAAGGCTCCGTCGGAACAACGCACTAAAGCAAGAATGCCGCGCTGTGTTATAGCCGCTTGTATCTCAAATCTATTCAAGAAACACCAAAAAAGTGCAAGTTGCTGACGCCTTACTCCGCCATTGAAAAACGAAGCCTTGGGCCTTTCCGTTTGTAGTTATTTATCAGTATGATGTACAAGCTAAACTCAATGTTGGCGCTGATTGTCTCTCTCATTGGACATCATCACCATTTAGATAAAATCTTGAACATCTATTGTTTTGAAAAGACCACGACTCTTTGGTTGTTATCAATAAAAATTGTCAAACGAAACTTGTAAAAATATGCCACAAGCCTTCAGAATGATAGTCATAGTAATCAAAGTCTTTTTCTTTGACAAAATATTCACATCAGCAACGCATTGCTCTGATTCAACATTATAAAATGACCTGGCGAATAATAATGCTGTCACTCAGGGTACGGTTAGAAGATTTCTTCACTGATACCAGAAAGAGTGTTGTTAGAAACTCTTGAAATATATGACAGAATAATGTTGAAGTTTAATTGTTTGGTAAAGGCATAAACTAAAAAGATCCACAAGGAAAGAAGTTCAGTAATAAGACTACAATTCATATTTGATATTGTAGTGTACACACCTTTAATAAATTAACATGGAGTTTACTTCATATCATTTTAACTGGATAATTTTATGAAAGCAAATCTTTCGAGTTCCGGAACTCGTGGGGTCATTGCACTTCAGGTACCCAGGGTCGTTGCCGTCAACATTCATGTGACCTCCTGCGAGGGATTGAAAAACGCCGCCGTTGTAAATCATTCAGCGTATAAGCTAAGATGTCAAAATATTAACGCACGCGAATATTTTCCATAGGAAAAGGAAATATCCTTGAGCGTGATGTTTCGTGGTTTTCAAAAGAGTCGTGTTGCTTGGTATTTTAAACTTGTGGTAGCGGATAATGGCTAGTCATTGGCCAATTTTGGATCTGGAAGGGACAACAGACTTTTTTTTAGATAGATGGTAAAAGATGAGAAAGTTATCTAGCGATGGACGAGTTTCCAAATAGGACAGTAATGGAAGTGGTAGCGGAGACTTCATGCAGGCAGTTATAGACGGGACGTGAACAACCAGATATTAAGGCGGCGATGCCGGCCATGCTGTTCAGGAAGCCTAACGTCGGATATTCTGTATCACCGGTTTCTGACGCCGGTGGTAAAGCACCCATAAGTCTATGAATCCATCAAAACCGTCAGTTAAATGCCACTGTGGTCATCGCCAACAATTAGTGTTTGTAACTAAAAACTTATTTTTTTAATTTACCCTACTCTATTTATTAAACTAAATTTAAAATTCAAATTTTAAAAACAATACTTTATTTATTAAACTAAATTTAAAATTCAGATTTTAAAAACATTAAATTATTTTTTTGATATTCATTATAACGAAATAGCCAATATTCAGAAAAATGAAGTATAATCTATATTACGCATACAATGTTTCATCTTCTCTTTTAGACTTTATCAGGTGTCAAATTAAAACATTCCTAAAATGTATTCTTAGTCAGAAACTGCTTATTTAAAGTAAAATTAGAGAAAGAGGCCGTATATGGATAAACAAAAAATAAAAAGAATTTTTGTCAGAGTTAAAGTTCACAGTTTGTCCAAGAATAACGCAATTTAAACTTCTTTCCTTAAAAAAGTAAAAATATAAAAATTACCTGTATACTTCATAATTTAAGTACTTTTTAGTTTCAATGAACATCCTTGCTTTAAGATCACCCTTCCAAGACTGAAATTTAGCACATATTATAATGTTTTATGGTTTCTTGAAGGAAAATTTTTTTGCATTGAGTTTTCTTTGTAAAAATATGGGTATGTACTTAAGACAACAATTTATGTTCATACCAGTACAGCATACCGCTCTAATTCTTCTTCTTCTTCCTTGGCTCTACAGTCTATTGAGGGCTTTAGCCTACCGGATCGACTGCAGACTGTCATATTACATGACACAGTCCGAATTTGGAGTGACACGCGGTCAGCGTATACATTCTCCAGCTGCAATGGATTAACTTCGTGCAGCCTTTCTCTCTCAAAACTGAAACTTCTAAAAATGTTAACAGATCTTTCTTAAAATAATAGGTTTTAATGTCTGTGAGTTTAATATAAGTTTAAATAAGGCCAAAAACAGACAAAAAATTAGTGAAACATAACAAACTTTGATTTAAAAACAACTACATGTTTTGGTCCTGATCTGGACCCTCTTTAAGTTGAACTGAATAACAATGCCCAAAAATTATAACACTCCAAAGATATCACAGTAGAGCCAAAGAATACAGTAAAAGAACCAAAAGGCAATTTTTTTTATAAAAAGCAAAGATTATAATTATACATTTGATAAATTACATTTTATGAATTAAGATATTGTATATGTTACTGCGCAAATCCGTGTTCGTTTTTACATTCAGAGTATTAATGCTGTGTTTAATGTGAAGCATTTCTGAAACTAGTCATGATTTGTAGTTACTTTCTTGGTCTATATATGTTTTAAAATTATCTATTTTATTATGTCAACATACTGCATCACAACTCCAAATGCTTTTCGCGATGGAAAACGAGGAAATGGAATTTTACTTTACCCAGACTGTTGCGACTCCCGCATCAGCGTACGAACTCAATTGGTCATACATATACTGATAAATATTTTTATAATATATCCAGATTGATACAATGTGAAAAAGTCCTGTTTGATATCACACACTAAGTCTAAAATAATTTCCTACGGTATGTGCGTGTAGAATAGTGTATATTTATGAACTATTGCAATTTTTATAGTAGGAAAATAAGGTACAATTCATGTTTGACAGGCAGATGTGACTGTATCATATACGTAAAAATTACTCAAAATTTTATAATTTACGTGCAGATATGATGGACCCTTATTGGTGAAATGTGTGAAATTAAATGGAGGCTGTAATGTAATCCACACTCTTGCAGATGTGACAACATTGAACTGAAGTACAAAATGAGCAATGACCCTGTCAAGCTGATTGTGCATAAGGAGCAGTGTCGTTGTCCATAATTCACACACGTGGCGGTCGGAAGGATCAGGTTCTCCTCGAAATCTCCGCGGGGGAGCCTCAAGAATTTCGAAATAATTACCTAAATATTTATGCGTTTATCACATTACTTGATAATAACTCAGCCGCCACAAGAGAAAACGACTTAAATGAGAAATATAATTCAAGTACGCGTTAAATTTAACATTAGGACTTCCCGTTTATTATCATGACCATTTGTACGCATTCAAAACTATCTTAATTTCACGTTATTTCACAAGCCCTTTCCTCGCATGACATATTTCGAGGTATGCAGGGAAAGAGCAGCGGCGGGACGAGGAAAAGCACCTCTTAACTTGTGCGAAGCCGACACCTGCTTTCTCTTAATAACTCCCCCCTCCCCCCTGATTATATGCGCTGCGCTTTATAAATCTGTACCAATTTGCTTGGCCAGGTTGCATCTGAAGTGGCTCAGTCGAGCGTTACGTGGAATTCGAACGATCCGACGCACCGTGTAATCTGAGTGCTTCAATATCATACATTATTTATTACATTTGTTAAAGAATTTTAATACTCGACATTAATAGAGAGGAGAAACGCGCTTGACGTAACTGTAAAAAGGGGTACACTTTATTTATGACTGTAACTTCTGTATGATAAATTTTTGCCTTCATAAGAATATTGCCTCATCGGTTAGAACGGAGAAAAATTATTGCTAAACGTATGCTTTATGAGACCATTTAGAACTATTCATACTGACAAGTAATTGTACGCCTCTCCATTCGTTGGCTATTAACAGAGACAAGTAAAAAAGAGATGCTTCTTGAGTATCCTTTCAACTTCTGTCATATTGTTCAGATGATCAGATATGAGCCCCTTATTACACAGCACCTGGTTACATTTTAAACAAATCCCCGCGAAAGTTCTTAAAATTTAGAGGCATTTCTGGAGCACCGATACCTACTATCTGTTGTATTTTAGCTGAAAACTTTGAATAGTTAACAAATAAAAATTTTGACGACGTTACATATTTGTGTCAAGGGCATCTTTGACCAACTGCTCAAATATTACGAATTCAAATATATTTAAATTTCGTAATTGTAATGAGATTAGAAAATGATATAGCCAAAATACAGACAGTAAAATTAAAACCACACAACGTCTCTGCTAGATCTATGGCTTTCTCAATTCACTATTAAGTTCGTCACTATCTTTGTGCTGTGCGTCGTTCTTCCGGTTCTCTCCAGACGAAAGTTACAGGGCTAGCAGAACTTTACTATTCTTATTTTGCCTACTTCTTTTTGTAATTTTTACACTTCAAAAACAGACGTTTATATTTAAAGTTGTTGTAATGAACAGAAAAATACGATCTAAAAATATTAATTATGTATTGTTCGAGAGATTAAGCTAGTCATCGTCAACACAATGGGGAGTAGACAGGAGCTCGGTTTAACGCCATTATTTGAAAAAGCAATTTTGAAAACATAGGCCCCAGGAAATATATTGCTGTCAGTTATGTTGTACGTCAATAAACACATCCGTAAAATGTAATAGATAATAAGCATAGGGTTTGTTAAAAATACGTCGTCACAGGCTCCATATCCCGTTTATATGTAACAATGCTACTAGCGTTCCGGCAGTCCTTTGAAGGGAAGTTCCTCATCAAACGACAATACTTTCCTTTCCCTACTGCGCATGTAAACACTCCATGTAGAATCTAACCAACTGTACCTAGAAAATATTATTGTCCGTTAGTTTTACAAGTAACAAATCTGGTTTACACTCTAGAATGCTGAAGTTCATGAAGAGGTTCATTACGAAACATAGTCAAGTCCCATTCAGGTGTGTAAGGTTTTGTGGATGGGGTTCCGTGTCTTATTTTGAAATTTGTTACTTCATTTTGCAGTCATGAACGTTTACTTGATTTATTTACACATTTATAAATTTAAATAAATGTTATTTAACATATATTACAATTTTTAAATAATAATATTATTTCAGGGTTTTGCATGCGGACATACTTTTTGTGATGATTATGTTGAAAATTCTTTCCTGGATTGTAACTGTTGCCTCTTGTTTGAGGGCTTCGTTTACTGCTGTTGCTTTGCACCTTGTTTTACCTTAAATTCGTTCTCTCCCTCTTAGTTAAACTGTGCAATATTTTTAAATGTAATTAATTCTGACAATTCTCACTTTTGGGCGCCAGACAACTAATGATTTATTTCAATTGAAACAAAAATGGCAGAGTACGTCATCGAAACGCCGTTGCTTAAGCTTCATTTAGACCGGGAAGAACTGATTGTCCAGAATATATAGTTGAAAATCTTCGATATTTGATAATGATTTATTTGCTTAGAATCATGGCAAATATTTTATTTAGTATTACTTCAGGTAGCTCAGACGAAATTAATATTCTATTTTATTATTGTATATCATAATTTATTTGAGATGTAATGTAATTTCTATTAGTCCTCGGTTGAGGAAATGGTACAATAAGGTATAATTAACTACCAAAACTACAAAAATAAGTAATTAGAGTAAACAAGATATAGTATCAAAGAACGAAGTTTTTCCCGATGTATTTGTTGAAGTAAAAGTTCTCAGACGAAAGCACAGGCGTCATCTTCAATTTGCCTCGAAGATGACGGCAATGTTTTCGTCTTTCGAAACGTCGAGTTACAATAACAGTTTGCCCGGATGGAAGCCCGAGAACTTTTTCTTCAAGATATAGTATAACTGAAAACACTAGAAAGCGTAAACGCACACTCAGAAGCAGTGTAACACATCCTGAGAAGCACAGGATGACCCATGGACAACGTAAATACCACTACTTGGATCTGCTCGACGAGCAATCTGACCTCCTGTAGTAGCTACAAAGAGCACAAGAACTTTACAGAAAGTGTAATGGAATATTTTACAAAGAAACAAATTCAACACTTTTGCCGGAACATTGTTTTCAGCTATTAGGGGAACGATCGAAAAACTCTTTCAAGAGCAAAACGCGCCAATGAATAGAATATTTTTACTCTGATTAACGAAATTTTTGTGATTGTAATTATTCTTCACTTCTAGAGGAAGACGGTTATATAGAATAAGATAATGTAAAAAATACACATTAAGATGCTACTTTGTTGTGACTGACCTATTTTATTATAACAATAAACTGGCGATAAGTTAGTATTCATTAAAAATGTAATTAATGTCAAACGAAACATCTCTTCCTCATGTTTAGGTACTGTTTCAGTTGTTTATATTTAAAAAATTATAAAGTAATTAACAACGTAAGAGGATGGAGATGAAACGTTTTGTTTGATAACAACTTGATTTTGTAATAAACATCTGATATTTTGTTGTAACTTATTGAATAGTCAGATAATGCACCTGGTATTTTTTTAAAATTATTTATACTTACACTTAGTTCACAATGATTCCAACGTCAGTACAATTTAAAATCCCTAACAACAACCAAGCCATAATCCAAGGGTCGGTTGGACACTTTCAGCAGTGACTAAATTAAAACTCAATCTATCTCCATTGTTTATTATACTGACAATAAACAACGTTGCGAAATCGACCTGCCATGTGGCGAAGCTCTAGAGTCTCTCCCGATGTTGAATTGCTTGCGGTCGGTGGCTTGCTTGGAGCTTTCCAGCTGTGACGTTTCCTCATTTCAGTGCCGTATAACTCATAGTTAGTGGGTGGTACGGAATATACTTTTGATAATTTTTCTATAACTTCATGTGGTAAAACATTTAACTCTTAATTTTATCTACGATACCTTTTTTCCTTCTCCTATTACAAACCGTATAACTTTCCACTTTAATCTGAAAATTCCCCTATACCGTGCAAATTCACAACTTCTGCATCCCTTTTTAAGTCTCAGAAGAGCAGGAGCCACTCCTAAAGAGATTTCGGTTACTGACCAAAATTCAAGCCTCCCAATTCTAAATTTCTCATTTGTAACGATACACTAGGTATATTACGAGTCATCTTGCCCACGCACAATGCTTTCGCTTAAAACTTTCAATCTTCATTGATAAGACACGTTTCGTACTCCCAACTAAATTATTAATTAATTCTCCGATGGACAGCTTCACACGATATTCATCACCTCTTAAGTTTTATAAGTGTCGAAACAAGTTAATACGGCGAAATAAATTTGTCTTGCTTCATTCTTTTTGACAAAATAATTATTGATCTTCATGAATGCCTGATATCCACCTTACACGCTATCATATATTCTAATTTCTCCCTCCAATGACCGCAACTTCGACAACACTGCTGAAAATTCGGTTCCGCACCCCAACAGACATACCAAAAATTGCGTAACAAACACAGAAAACAATAGTTGCTCATGGTGTAAGGTAAACCTACCGTTAGTTCGTTTGATTCCTATTTCCTAATTAATATTCAAAAATAGTGCCTTAATGCACAAGATATTTAATATTTATTCTGAGATAGTTAGGTGGTAGCTGATAATGCAATTTTGCCAAGTAAACATTAGCTGGACGGAATACGTGGAGGTACAAATTTTTATCATTACATTGGATGATAGTTTAGTGACTCCTTACGGAGTGGTACTTTAATTAAAGACTTTATAATTAACGATCATTTTGTTTTTTTCTGATACATATATTAGAAAATTCTGTGAGGATTCGTCTGTCCGACTGTTTGTTACGGGACGTTGTACCGCGATGTCTAGCGCAGCAACTCCTAGCCCCAATCGATTTAGTATAATGGATAAAATTCAAAAACGGGCTTGGATTTTGTGTGGAACTACTCGGTGATAGGAGGAAAAAGGCTAGAATTGGGGCACTCTAGAAAGCTTACACGGACGAAACGTCATGGTCAGAAATAAGGGAACGGCTAACTATACCTAAATTTTTCTCTAAAAACGACCATAATTACAAAATAAGGGAAAGGGACCAGAGAACGGATGTGTCAAATATTCCTTCGTAAGCAGGTTGATAAGGGTCTGGGGTCTACTAGAGGTTTTTCCTAAGAATACAAATGTTTTCAAAAAGAAGCTATTAACACTGAAAAGTTATGTGCTTATTTTGCAAAAAATCGACATGAAATATTTTTAAATTGTATTTTTTTCTGTAATTTACTTTTGCTCTTTAGTTTATCAACAATTTACATATCTTTATACTTTAGTTTTGTCGACAAACTGCCACCGGGTAAATGCCCACCTGTAGTAATAATAAAAACAATTTATTGCGCATTCTTGCTGTGTTGATACGCGTGAGTTTGCAAACTTTGTAAGACTTAGTTTGAGAAGAAATAAGCTAACAGCGTTAGCGTGCTCTTTACGGACTGAACAAATGCATGCGCAAGTAATAAAACCCCTTCATAAGAAGACAATGATAAACGTTTTCCTACACAGTATAACCATAGCGACATCTGAATAATTTATTACAAGAAAGGTCGCAAGGTTCTTTGTACAAGTACTTGGAGGTCTATAACCGTTTCTTTAAAGCCAATTCTACTCGTTGTCTATCATTTACATCTCGCAACCACGGTGCGGTTATGGGTTTTTTTTATAGAGAGTTATGTCTTTCTGAAAAAAAGGTAATATAAAAACGAGACAATACGCCTTGTATTATTTAACAATTGACATATAATTATAGCACTTTAAAAACTTAACTCTAAACCAAATGCATTCGTTTCGGTTTTGGAAACCGATAAGTAAATTTCAAAAATGTGGGATTTATTGCTGATAGTTACAAATCGCTGGAATTTATAATACCTTTGTACTATTATTAGGTGTGCTTCAAACAGTTACTTTGACGAATTTTGCACGCCGAGAAAAGGGATATTTAACTCCATAAATCAAATAATTACCTCGAAAATACATATTTTATCAAATATAGATATAAACAGACAGGATTTTAAACATCATGATAAAATAATTTTTTATGGTCGTCTTCGTATTATTATTTTACTACGTTAACCATAAATCTTCGTTATCGTAATATGATGTTACAACTTTCCATTGTCACCATATTAACATTAAAGTGTTCGTTCAAGTTATAGTTGTCACCAATAATTTATTTTTCTTTTCTTACTTCAACTTTGAACATTATTTTATTTTATATCTTTATTTCCCTGATTTATCATCATTAATAGTTCCAAAAGTTTTAAATATATTTTATAAATTGATTGAAAACTTTTCATAATAATTGGAGTAGAATAATATGCAAATTGATCATAATTCGTTCATTACATACTATTACTTTACTTATTACTTAGCTGCTATTGGGCATTTGCCCAGTGGCAGCTATATACAAAGAAAACACAAATACAATTACAAAAAGTTTACACTAGGAAAGAATTTTGAAGTGTAGTTTTTGATCTGAAAAAGAAAAGAAAGGAGTCACACAAAAATCACTTCACTATTATCATTTCACTGATTCTAAAAAAATACTACTCACTTAAGTTTTCTTAGCCTACACCAGGAAATAATCTGGCAACATAAATAAAACACTTTGAGTTTCTTTGTAGCACTTATTTAATATAATGGTGGAAGATACTATATATTTGTCTTCGTGTAAAGACGTATAAAGTTTAGGTTTGTTAAGAAAAAAATTGTTATGAAGAAAAGTGTTTTATTTTGGTTGAATGGTGTCATGAATGAATTATAGTAAAGTAATTTGAATCAGTTAATAAATTTAAGCTATTCAAATAGATAGTTGATATGTAATCGCACTTGCGGTACAATTCCGCTGAAACGCCACAGCAGAAACTATTTTAGGCTATATGCGGCCTAGCAATAAGTGAATTATTTAACCCAAGCTCGTGTGACGTACGGCCAGGTTTGTTTGAGCGCAACGATGTTATCGCTCTCTCCTTCTTCTTTTACAATAAATCTTAGAAAGCAGTACATCATGTGGCCGAGTTAATGCTAGTCTTCTGGAAAGAAATATACTCCACTGCAGCAAAAATAGCACCACGGCGTTTCGAAGCAACTACTCGTCGTAAAGCGAAGGAGCGCCATAATTCTCCCGAAGTCCCGTGGTCCAGGGCGAGAACAAATTAATTGGGAGACGGGCGCGACCTTTAGCCTTCCCTACACGAGGTAACGAGGCTGCTGCTTCCTTGATGAATAACGTCTCGAAAAGTCGGACCGCGTTGTACGCATGTTGCAGTGGAGCTATAATTTATCCATAGACAAGTGCGCATGCGCAAAGAGGCTTGCTTGTCTTACGTGTGTCTAAGGCCAACTGATTCAATCGAATTTAAAATCAAATAATTTTTCTAAAGCATGAGTTTGTCTTTTTTCATCAGGTCAACATGGTTTTAGGCGAGGCGACTCGTTTGAGACCCATCAGTCACTTTATTCGAAGAATTAGCCAACGAAATAAAAAATACGTACTATCATAATTGATTACGCTTAAGTATTTCACACGGTTATAAATCACATTTTTGTAGAAAGACTAGATAAAACAGGCTTTGATAGGTGGTTTATACTTTGGGACAAGAAATTTCTAAACGGGCGATCTCAAACACGTAAAGGTCAGTAAACCAAAAAGTAACACAAGTATAATTAAATCGGGCTTTTATTGCCCTTGATATGTAGTAATGATGTACAATTGGGATGAGATCTACAGTAATACTTTTTCTTAGTCTTTAGGTATATTAAAACGACCTCTGATGAATGCGAATCGCTGAATAACTGAGATAAACTAAATAAATAGGATGCAGCAAATAAAATAGTGGAAACCCCAAATCAATTGCGTTCAATATCGCCTAGATATCCAATGGAGTTATAGTATAAATAGGGAGAAATTACCACAAAGAAATACAAATATGTAGGATTCATGTTCAGGTGGGAAGCGCAAAAAGCGTTAAAATCCTTACATTTTATAATAAGAATCTTTAAAAATGGGAGTGGCAAATCAGTATAACTTGCTTATGAATATATGATTTGTCTCGAGTATAGTATAGTACATATTGTTGGCGTTTCCTATATATGTAATACAGGCTCCATGTCACGGGCGAGATAAGGTACAGAAATTTGGGTGGTAATCGATTGCAATCAGAAGGAATGAACATAGGTTTTGTGCTCTAGTTAAATCATACACCGCAAACAGTGTGGAAAGACGTACTGTGTAAGCTATAAAAACCAACTTATATTGGGAGAGGTGACAGGAAAAAAAGACTGGCATAGGGAACATTTTAGATATATCACTGATAGAGGAGAATCACCAGCAAACAGATATAACATTCACCTAAATAAATAAGTTAAGTGAATAAGGTGGAGTGCTTTTACTTCTTCAATTTTAATTAGCTACTTTTTTTTCTGTCTAGTGTTTAATAAATTTCATTAGTAATGTTTTTCCTAATATTCACTTATATTATCCGTAAGTGAATGTTAGGAAATCGTTGCTAAAAATGTTTGTATGGACCGTGGCGTTATATGGGAGCGAAACGTGGACGATAGGAGTTGCGGAAAGGCAAAGAATAGAAGACTTTGAAATATGGTGTTATAGGAGAATGCTGAAAATCAGATGGGTGGATAAAATCACTAACGAGGAAGTTATAAACAGAATAGGGGAAAAGCGAACAATATGGAGAACGTTGACCAAGAGAAGGAATAGATTAATAGGCGACGTCTAAAGATATGAGGGTCTTGTAAAATTAGCATTAGAACGAAGTGTGTGGGGTAAGAACTGAAGAGGGAGGCTAAGGATGGAATAGGTTAAACATACTAGGGAGGGTGTAGGATGTGGTTGCTATGGAGGGTTGCATCAGACCAGTCTTAGGACTGAATATCACAAGTAATGTTTTAGACACTTTTATTTAAAAATTGTGTTGTTTATTTGTTTATGGATCTTCATATCTCTGACACATTAAACAACGTTAAACTTAATTAATGGTTAAATTTACCCAAATTCGGTGAGAAAGCCAATAACGCTACCAAATCAGTCAGAAATAAATATTAGTTAAAATTTGTGGTGGAGTTTCGTTATAAATTATAATTTAAAGTAGTAGGGGGAAAACTATTATTTATAAAATGGGAAGGTTATGAAGAAAGACAATTAAGTATGGTTAACAAAATTTAATTATAATCGATTCTTAATTGAACCTTGCTAGATTTCATGGGGAACATGAATTATTTATTTCAGGGATGATAAGTGGGAAAATTACAAGAACATTTTACAATGAAACGGCCAGAGGCGTCTGGTAGTTTGTATGTCACCACGTTATTGATCCGACCTTTCATCATAGCTGGTTGATCCGCTGATTCATTGGTGGGCTGATGACTACTTACCATGCGGGGTTGCAGCTAGACTTAAAAGTTAAATCTGTTGGGAGTTCCTGTCAGGCGTCGCGTGTTGGCTGCACTGCGAATATCACCCAGAACGAACGAGCTGCACGAGTTTCTGAATGATTGCATAGGTCTTTGGCTTGAAGATCACGTAAATGAATATCCGAAAAATTACTGTATCTCAAATCACCGAAACTGAACGAATCCTTGCCGAAAACAAAATTTGTCTCTATCGCCGTAACTGAATAAATGTCTCAAATGACTCTCTTTTCGATAAAATTACTGCGTCTCTCTCCAAATTGTGCTTCGGTTTCCTTCTCCAAGTTCCGCATGCTCAATTTAAATGTCACCCCCGTGCAAGATGCGGACGTATTTTTTTTCATACTCTTTATGGAAAGTGGAAACTGTATACGTAATTTTTCTATAGCAAAACTTTGGAGTTATCTCTCAACGGGAATCTCCTCGTTTAAGGCTTTGGGTTGTCAGTGTAACTAAACAGTCAACAACCCTTTCTTCGTATGAAATGCACATCTGTTGCTGTTCTACTTCCAGATGCAGTGGTGAAGTGTCCGCTTTATGCGTTTCATAACAGTAATCTTCTGTCTTCCGAGTTGGGACGCTGGACTGACAACTGGACATCCAGATCATGTCTCTCGTTTTCAGGGCTGACAAGATATACCCGTAATAATTTCTTTCTTTCATCGCTGTCATGTAATGATCTGGACGTTTTAACCCCGTCCAACGATGTAATGCGCAAAACCTTCACGTTTCCCTACTGGTCAATAAGATGACTCGTAATTAGTCGTTTAAACTGCCAGTCGCATTCATTCATTAAAAAATTAGAACATATTTAGAAAAATAGCACCACTTTCCTTCCTTTGGAACCTCTTCAGTACGTGAAGAGGTTTCAATAAAAGGAGCGATCCGTCGTAATATTTTAAGTTATGTATTTATTAAAAGTTATTTCTGACTAATTTTGCTGTGTTATTTATTTGTTGTACTTAATTTGAAAAATATATATACAAAATCACAATACATAATATTGTCAAAGAAAATATCGTTTGAGCTATAAACGGGCAGAATTGAGTGGAGACCTGTGGATGTTGGATGTGGCGTGTAGTTGATGTTTCTACATGGATGTTGTCGACTTTCGCCGCCTGGTGTCTTTCTCGGCAATGGGATTCGTCGGTATATCAGCCAGGATGAATGTCTCTGCTGCTCCAAAATATTCGATTCTATCTGTCCGTGGTACGAAAAGCCAATTATTTCTGCTGTCACCAACCCAACTGTCGAATTTTAACACCAAAATACAGGTTTAGAAACTGCCCTATTCTAATATTACGGCGTTCTCTGAAAGTACCTTTCATTATTAATTCTCGTTCATGGTTACTCGAGAGTATTCTTTACATAAAGTTGATCATCATTATAGTTTTTGTGTATTCCCTATTCATTTTGTTGTAAATCTAATTTAGTAGTTCACTGCTGGAAACTCTGGATACTATTTCTCATTATTTCGCACTTTGCTTGCGTATTCATTTATTTTCTTAACCTGTATATTAATCCATTATTTAGCAATAAGCATTTACCAGTCGGAATGGAACAGAATTGGGCTAAAATAATTGTTGTTATTAACAATTTTTTTCTGAATATAAGCAACAATTTGCAATAATATTGAATTCTGCAAGTGTTGGGTTGAAAGAGACTTACGGGCAGTGTGGATTACTCGCATATTGTAATGGTTATTGTTGGAAGAACCAAAAGTTTCAAGCAAATAAATGCATGAAATATGCATTGGATATATAATTGCTTAAACATCCCATTTCCAAAATTATGCCTTTCTTTTCCTTACATCTAAATCTGTGGCACCTTAGACACTTTTATAAATCAGTTCTGGAAGTAAATGCTTCTACAATAGTATACAAATTAATAAATACTAACTCAAATAGGATAAATTGCAAATAAGTTGAAAATTGTGTAATATTTATGGAAGTAATTACTATCCCTGATCCTGACCACCCGGTTTTTAATACTTACTATTTCCTTTTTCTTACGATGATTGGCATGCATCTTAGTCTTTGCAATTCTTTTTATCATCGTAAAACAGATCCTATATTTGCTAATTTTAACTTCAAGCATCGCACCCTAAGAGGTTCGTGCGAAATTAATTGCTAAAGGATTTACAACGAATTAATAAATCGCTATTTACAAATACGAAGTATTATTGTTTTTATTAGTTAGAATGAAATTACAGTACTCCCAAAAGTTTTCACTTGAAGTATCTGTAGCAATCACCTGGTAGGATATTGTGCGAAAACAATTTAATGCCCTGATTCACTCATTCTTGGCCAATAAAAACATTCTTGTGCCTCGCAACGGACCTTACTCTCTCAACGTGTTCCTTTGCAATTTTTGGCTTTTCCCCAAAACCGAAAGGAAGTCACGACAGCCTCGATGCAGTCATTTCCCGAAGCGAAACTCCAATAATACTTTCAACAATGGAAATAACTTTTTTAGTATAATGTATAAATTGGTTTTTTAATAATTATGAAACTTAATATATTGTAACAGATCAGTTATTAGAAGGGGTGCCTGTATTTTAAACAGTAATTATTGTGTTCGTGTTGGTTAAAATTTTAATATATTAATTTCGGCTTCATGTTGATAGGACCGTCAATATAGATGAATATTGAAGTAAATGTCGTTATGACTGTCACTGGCGTATAAAATCTTTTATTTTGCATGAGACGTTTGGCCTTAGATGGCCATAATCAATACACTTTAAAACATTGCATTGTTCCATACTAAGTACTTAAGCCTACTTATTTTTATTTACATCCTGTCGTCTAGAGGCTAGCGTCACTGCCGCACAAAACAGAGATCCCGGGTTTGAATACTGCTACGGGCATGAATGTTGTGTGAATGTCTAATGCATTTTCACAATTACCAAATCCATTGCAGCTCCCGCTGTAACGTAGGCATGGTAGATCACAGCAAGGGTCCATCATCAACCGGCGGAATGCAACCAAAAAGTCTCCGTCTGTCTGTTTAAAACCTCGTCCCCACTTCTGCGACATCTATCACCAAGGTGGCAGGGATGGATCTCCTCCAATAATATCCGTGGTTACACATGGGGAAAACATGCCGCCCAGTCGCCGATTCTCACGCAATTTTGGGAAACTCTTGAACCGAGACGCCGAGTCTAGGTTTTATAGCCCATGTGTCAACCGCTGTCTCCTTTGTTTTGATTCCGCCGCCAAAGCCCGAGCAGCTGTTTCTGTTCGTTACATGTCATCTATGTATTATTTATCTGTATCTTATTTCCTTGGCTATCTGCTAAAGCTTTAAATTCTGAATGTTATAATTGCATCAATAAGTTATTAATTTACTAACAAACCTTCAATGCTGTGGAGGATTTAAGAATATTTAAAAAAGACTAGCCAAGGAACTAATTTTATCCTTGCCAATAAATATGCAATTCAATTGCTTAAAAGTGCTCTGAAATTACTTTTATTTCGAGTCGGCCAACACTAAAACAAATCCCACCTAAAAAATAAGAAATGATTGGGGAAAGTGGTTTCTGACCCTGGCGCCCAGGACGAAATCTCAGGACAGGAGCGAGTGCGAGTGTCAGCTTGAAAAGCCGGTAGCTGGCAGGGCGGGGTCGTCATAAACTTTGTAATGCTAATATTAGGAGTGCGGCCCCTCCCAGCCCTTGTCTTCTCTATCGCAGACGAATGTTAACCAAGCAACAGGTCATTCTCATTTAACACTCCATCGCGAGAGACAGGAGCTATTTGCATAGCCTTAATTTGCTTCGCTCTTCTAACTTCAGGGTGCCTCCCATAAATGCCCGGCCTAATTGCCCTCTAAGAGTGTCCTAAAAGTCTCTAGGGACTGACCTTTATAGATACTTTAAGTTCTATGTTGAATGTTACATTTCAGTAAATAAATATAATAAATGTTTCCAGACTATTATGTTGTAGTGCTGCTATAGAATCCTTGATTGGATTATAAATTAATTTGATAACTTTTCTCACAATTAACATTGAGTGACTAATTTTATTTTTTCTTTACTAATTACACGAACTTACAGCTACATATTAGGTTCTATATGTGCTAGTCATAAGTACTATATTTCTCAAAAATATTTAACATCGGAGAAACCACATTTATTATAATAATGTACGTACAGCCCCAGATTATAAATAATCAGTGTTCATAAATTAACAGAGAGGAATTCCATAACCTGGTATTCTGATGGTACGTGACAAACATTAAAAATAATTTAATTATTTTTAAAAAATGATTGATTTTTTCTTTTAAATTTGAATCCTAATATTGATGGAAATATGTGCGTAAAATATTTTTGTTGTGATTTATTCTCATGCGTCTTAACATCTAAGATTTTGTTTAGTAATATGAACCCCCTTAAACTTGAGCAACTGAAATTAAAATTTAAAGATTTTAAGATGACTGATAACAATTTAAAATGTTCTGAAAGTTATTTACCACTACAAACCGCGTACAAAATCCCTGTCATAGTAATTAAAATAAGTTTCTTAACTCTTTATGTAGTTTGGTATTGCGCTATATTACAACTATTTTTATCGAAAAAGATACAACCATTTTCTTGTGAATACATATATTTTGATTCCCGTAAAGTAAAGAAAAAGATTTGTACCGACAAAAATTGTTTTATTAATGTACGATTTTTCGATATTTTATAAATTTTAGCATTGGTTAATAAAAATAAAGAACCTTATCAACGATCTAAACCCAGCATCTTACTCAGTCAATGATTCGGGCATTAAATTATTTCCATTACCATCAAGCAAATTTAAAACTTTTCTGCTGTGGCATTGAATGAGATCTGATTTCATACTTGTAACAGCGTAACACCGTCGCGTGTCACATTAGACCCACACGTCCTGACTGCAGGGTAACGTCTGCGCGTGACATCGGAGCGTTACTTCGCTTGTCGACTGTCCTGTCACGATGTCGTCGGTGTTGCATTATTACACTTTGTTGCACGTCTTGACGTACTTTAAAAGGCGTTCTTCAATGATGGTAGTAAACAACTCTTTACACTCCTGTGTCTCCTTTTTTTGTCTTACGTAACACTCTCCTGAAATACTTCGGGTACATTTGAGTTGCATACGAACATGTTTCACAATCATCCATCTTCAAGCTTCAATAGAATGTGTTAACAATTATTTTATATAGTGCGTGGTATTAATTCACTCTTTCAGTTCCTCTCGTTAATAATTGTACTTCTCACTCATTACATGCAACCAAAGTTTTGACAACATACATTATCTAAATAATTAAAAAAAATAGGCGTCGTGAGGAAAAACGCAGACAATGAGATATGGCTGCGTGGAATAAAATATTTAACTTATTTTAAATTTAATTTTATGACTTCAGAATACATTACGAGGCTTGATGTCGATTATTGACATATTTGGAAATGTTTTCCGAGTCTTATCTGAACCGTTTCCGCGTGCACTTCACATGATAAGATAGAATGTGTCACGATATGCAAACATCTTACATTAAATCACATTCGATACAGATTTTGAACTGATATGAGACCTCAATCAAAAGACGAAAAGAAATGTACCAAGATATTCTGGTAAGGTTAGACAGGAAAGTCATGAGTATGGAAATTAAATAATGAGACAAATAATAATTGTGATGTGAAAGACTTAATGTATTTCTTGAACTGAATTGAATCGTGATAATTCGTTAAGATTTATTTCTTCTCTTGAAGGCATTTAAATTTTAATATGACAGTTTCAGTTCCTTTTCCATTTTATAAAATAAAGATTTTTAAAAATTTGAAAAAATATTTAATTTACTAAATTGGGGATTAATTAAGGCCAATGGGAGTAATATATATCTTACAGTTGTAATTTCCTAGTAAACTATTCTTCAAAATATAGCATGCATTATACAGTGGTTATTAAAATTAATATTTTTAATTATTCTACCTTCTGAAGTACGTCAAAATATTTGTTGTCAAATTTTCAATCAATCCCCTAAATTTCAGTGTAGCGAGAATCGCGTAAAGGATATTGAGTTTAAATACTGTATTTTCATTCTAAAACTTTATCCCCGTAAATGAATTATTCAGTATGGAGTATTCTCTAAACGTAACCTATTAAGTTCAGTTAATTATTGCCTTGTTTTTGTTCTACTGATATTTAAGACGAAGTATGATTTCTTCGAATATTAGTATCCGAATATTCAAGACATTTAAAAGAAATTTTGAGTATAATATTAAGAAAACCATTAATATCTCATCTAATTTCATTGTGATGTCCGAAATTAGGGACGAAACGTTGTGAGATATTGTTCTAATTGTATTAATTCCATTGCTACTTAATTAATCTTTTTTTTCTGACCGTTATAGTTATTTATTTGTTCATTTTTTAGTTGTCTTGATTTTTGTTTCAGTTTGTAGTGACAGTAGTACTTACGTGTGAAAACCGCTTCTAGCCTTAGAACAGGAAGTTCAGTTAACGATAATAAATTCTGAATTGAAGTGGCGGAATACGTAATTCAATTGCTGTCTCTACAAGTATCTCAAGATTGTTATAGTATTTTCAAAAAGCTCTTATGGCAATATTATTGAGTCAATACAACGCACCATTTGGCTGAAAAAAATATTGACGAAAAATAAAACGAATATATTTTTATTGAAACCCTGTTAATATTACAGGGTCCGGTAGAAAGAACTCCCCTATGTGTGAAGCTAATAAAGTCTAAACAAAATAATATACCCAAAAAATTGTTCTATTATTTGAAAGCATTCATAATGTTTTAAATTTTTACGTTTTTAAACACTATATGAGTGCAGACCAGCATTATTGATGCACTGATTGAACTGCTCACGGCAATTGTCAATTCTCTTTAAGTCATTTCGAGTGTAACATCCTGTTAAATGAATTGCTTCAGGGTTTCCACAGATTGACGGTGGTGTTTTATTGAAGCGCGGAAACGTAAAACCAGAAATTCGGGAATCATCTGGGACTTCCATGAGTTTTCGAAGTAGTTCCTCATTTCTATGACTTTCTTTGTCCTTTTGAGTAATAGATTCACCATTCCTCATTGAGAAATAATTGTAAAAATCATCAGCCCTTGTAGAAAAGAGATTGTAATTTTCATAATAGTGACTAATATTAACATTTCGTCAGTAAAATTCTATCCAATAATGACCGTGTAAGGCTGGTTTGATTAGACATTTATGTCGCTTACCTTGTTCTGCTCCTTTTTTAAAACCTCTGAGTGGAGTTTTGCCACAATTTACGTGCAGCCGCCGTTGTTACGAAATGAAAGGAACATATGCTAAGCCTATGATCAGAGTTCGGGACTTTAGTTTGACCGCATGAATAATTCAGATGTCTCCTCTGTTCGTTTTATAGCGCACGGTATTACTTTCAGAAGCAATAATGGCCCGCTCTGCCGCATGGATGGAAGTGATGTATGTGCGCGCGGTACCCTTAATCCCTGACTGTTGGGTATTAATTGTAGTCTGATTTATTTTCAGCGATGCATCCCGCCGTTCGAGAACGCGGCGTTCACGGTGAAGGTGGAGGCGACCAACACCTGCGGCGAGCTGTCGGCGTCAGAGTTCTGCGTGCAGACGGGCACGGGAACGCGCAAGTCCTGCGAGGTCTGCTTCCCTGGCAGCCATCCCGCGGACTTCCTCACGGACTTCAACAACATCGACAACCAGACCTGGTGGCAATCGGAGACCATGTACGAGGGCGTCCAGTACCCCAGCCAGGTCAACCTCACGCTGCATCTCCGTAAGTTACTCCTCTACTCTGATACAATCCTCAAATTCACACACTGAACAACGGCCGTAGGTTCATCTTCGAGAAATTTAAACAATTCAACAAAGCCGTTTTATTAAATCTAAACCGCTGAAATCACAGTCAAGTCTCTTAATCTTCGAAATCATGCACTCCCTTATTTCAATCACTGTGTCAGGAAGAGCGATTCCTTTTGTTGAGTCGTTCAGAGTCGATTAATTCATTGTTACGAGTCCATTCTTTTAAACGACTCTTCGGCTCTCCAAATCCCGTCCGATTCCTTTATCAAGGTTGAACATTAATGATTGAGTAAGAAGGGAGGGTGGCGGACTGCTACTAGATACAAAAATTATAGAACAAAATATGTAACATTTATAAAATCATTTATTTATAAAACTATAAATATATTTCTATAACCATTTTACAAAATTAATATTGCTATTTTGGGATAGATTTTGGGAAATGAGTCGATTTCGTTTTTCCGTCATGATGTTCCCGGCTATGGAAAATATACGTTCACAAAGAACCAGTGTTGCGGGAATAGAAGGTCTTTTAACACTAAAAGATATAGTTTAAAAAAAAATTTCTCTCGTTACAAAAAACAAGAGGATCCGCCATAAATTCTCTACCATAAATTGGTCCACCACTGTAACAGCTGAAGCCTCGCTATTCGAAACGTGACCCTGAATTTGCAACAAGTCGTCGCAGACAGACGGACTAGGAGTAGATTGCAGAAAGTTCAGATCTAGTTCGTATATGTCCACATGGAATATGTTAATTATGGATGTAGAGAAGCCGTGAGAATAACAAATCAAAATTAAGTTTCTGTCATGATTATTGTAGCAATAATTAAGATTTTACCATACTACCTGTTATAAAAGGGGTTAAACCCGTCACTTCAAAATGAATTAGGAGTGTTATTGTATATTAGCTGTTGGAGAGTGACACTCATAACGTTTTCGGTTTAGAACCTGTGTCGAATCTTACTTCAACTCGAGGACTCAAGTTGCTCAGCCCGGAGCCGGCTCAGGGAACCGATTCACAGGCGGGTAATTCCCTCAAGACTCGACTACTCAAACAATTTTCTGAGGACTGTACGACTTACGTAAGTCGCTTACGACTCCACAAATCGAACAGTGAGCCGTAAATCTTTTTACTAAGTCCTTTTAGAGAACGGTTGTTTTATAACCATAGATTCTCTGTATCGTTTCTCGATTCTTTTACCCACCTCTAGTGACAGGTCAATTTCCCCTACGCAGCTTGATTCCAGTTCCTTTCCAAAAACCAGATTATTACTGAAAAGCGACCCTTAGTTGTGTCAAGTGTGACTTCGTTGTAATTTTAGTTTTCTTGTCGTTCATGAACCGTACCTGAATCAATGTATCCAATCTTAAAGAAAGATTCTTATCTTTTCAATTTTGGTACAACATACTGCTCCGAATCTTTGTACTTCTCTGTTATCCTGTTTCAAGTTTATTTTCAAGGAATTACGAAACAGTTAAAAAAACGAAAATAGTCTGTACTCACGTTTTGGTCTTCATTTTAGCGTTCTATCAATGTTAAACGAAACAAAAAATTAACGAACACAAATAACAGATTAAGTTTGAATGATATCCATAAATAAGAACGCTAACATTTTGAGGATTTTCATTATCCAACAGAAAATTTACGATTGGCATTAATCTTTTTTTTTTATTCAAATGTGTGTGTTCGCTTTGCCTTTACTTCCTCTTGAAATCGCTTTGATTGGCTACTTCTCACCCATAATATGTATTAGAGAAGAGCTCATTCAATTTTTATTTCAGTTTTGTTGACAGTGGTGGATTCAATTCATTAGTCGGGAGTTCCATTAACTGCCTTTCAGAGAAAAATAGTTATAAATAGAAAGCAGAAGAAAATTTTCTATAAGATGAAGGAATGAAAAAATTGACGTTTCTAACACTAAATACATCGGTTCGCTTTCATAGAATAAATATTATCAATGCAGAGCATAGGAAAGTCAGTCTGCAACTGTCTACGACTTGAAACTATTCGGTTCAACCCTGTCACGTGAAGTCTGTTGAAGTCTTTATATCTCTGAGTGACATCTTAGGAAAATATTATGGAAATCTTACATTTAATTTTATAAACATTTAGTGTTAACCTTCATCTAGTTTGCTTATGGTAGCTAAAACTGACACGTTATGTTGTGATGTTACTGTCGGGAATACTTCCCGCCGTTTAGGAAGGTATTGATTGATCTTCATACAATATATTCAATTTGTTGCATTTTCAACCATTTTACGTTAAAGAAACATGGCGTACTATGTGTTTTATAGCTTATCAAAATCACATAAAATAGTCGTTTTTAACTTTATTTTGTTGAAATGTCCCTTTCACACATTTTGCTCCTGTAAAGATTGAATTATAAAAAATAATTTAGGTTCTTTCAAGCTACAGTGTTTTTGACTATGCGATTATTTAGCAGTCAATGTATCTCATTTATGTGTATATAAACCGTTTCTGCTATCGTCATAACATAATAACTTACGTCGAAACGTTAATGCCTTCCTCCAACGACTGTTTGATCTGAAGAAACACGAGAATGGTTCATTTCTTTGTAAGGTGATCTGACCTCATCTTATTAATTTTAGACTCGTGACGGAATTAGGCTTCTTAATTTCATAATTTTTTCAATCTACCCAAGACTGTTGATTTAATAAATGTTAAAAACTTTGCATTTATCATTTTGAACAAAGCGGAAGTAGCCGTATTATCACATAAAGTAGCGTAAACATCGAGTGAAGTTCCTTAAAGATCCCAGTTTTTTTTAATCCTACGCATTTTTCAGACAATCTGGCCTGTAGAGCCCTTGAGCATGTTTGCAATGTGCAAAGTAATTTTAACCAACTGTGGTTTCCTGCTGCTTCGTGTGGTTCCGCGGTGTATTCTTATGTACGAGCTGTTCTTAATCCCAGAAGTTGTGGTTGTCGTTGCCATTGCAACAACAGACCACAGCTCACAGCTCCGTGATCGTCTTTGGGATTTCCATTGCTAGAAGAAAAATATCTATGGCTCTGCAGCCGATATATACACAACATTTCTATTCTAAATATCAGGTTTCTGTTCGTTCTCAGGTTCAAACATATTATAAAGTCCATGCCTTGAGAACTTCTAATGTATATTTTTTCATTATATTAAACACCTATTTTCTCCAGAGTGTTTGAAATTTTTCCATAAAACCTTTTCCTCAAAACGGCTTAACGGAACTCAGAAAATATGTAAATACGGAAGTTGCGCAAAAGCACCACAATGAGCCGTTACTGTTTAAAGGAGCTACAGGCGAAAAGCTAACAATAACTGGTGGTTGCCGTTCAAGGCGAAGAACCGTTAGACGGGTTATTGACTCTTGGAACTTTCCTTGTTCACCAAACACGATTATATGGCTTGATATTTTAGCTGAATGCATGCTCGTAAATTGTTGCTAATTTTATAAGTCAAGGAGGATAACTGCTTATGAAATTAATAGCTTTATGTTATGCAAAATTTAGTAATACTGGCACATAAATTTGGTGGGACAAGAGTTTATGGCCCCAGTATTTTTTTAAAAATTTATTAGAATGGCTGCCCTTAGTTCCTAATTTGTTTGATTAATTGTTGGCCGTGCAGTACATTTTAAGTATACTACTCATTTCCACACATTTAGCAAAAAGAGCTTCTCTTCTCATGAGAGAAATTACCATAAAGCAATATCTGCATTTTTGTCTTACGCTGTACTTGTCACTTCGCCCCTTGTCATTTTACGGGACCTAAAATTTTATCTGGGTTTCCTTTTTATTCGATTATAGACATAAAATATTTTTATCATTGTATAGTAAATATAACATGTTGATTTTCACTGTCAATTTCAGAGTTTTTATGAAGACAGGCAACATTATTGTTATCCACGCTGTGGCTACACCCCTTAATAGCATAGGAAAGAGTTTGAAAAGGGAGCAAAGGATTAACTAGGGCCCCGACCTATAGTTT